>JZKD02S2251630.1:24096-36691 GCA_000966675.3 Picea glauca | reverse complement strand
CTTTTTCAAATTACCCACTTGAAAAGAAACTTCACTTGAAATAAGGTGGCACTAATATATAATGGCTTTCTCATGCAAAGTAGAATGTAGGAGATATATAAGATTTCTTGGTACATATGCAGTAGATTCCATACCAATAATATGAGTAAACAACCATGCAAACTCTCTGTATGGTTATTCTAGTCAATTTACCTCAATTCTGGAAATACCAGGGTTATTGCTTGGGTTGACCAAGTAATTACTTAGAAACTTTTCTCCTCCTTTGTGTTTTTTACCCATGATTTTGGTCATCATGATGATGTATTGATGATGGTGTACTCAGGCTCTTCATAAGAACTTTCTCCTGAGAAAAAGTTATTTTCATCTCTTCCAGAAAACTCATTTTTGAAGACTGTTCGCAGGCTACTAGTATATTTGCCTGCGAGAATGCATGATTCTCGCAGGCTACCTTAAGCCAGGGTGCGAGAAGTTCTCACTGTGTTGAACTGCTAGGGTGAAAACTCTTTCTAAAGCAAGGAAAAATATGAATTCTCGATGCTTCTAGAAGGGAATCTTCTAGAAGGATGAGATGGCATTCGAATGGGTATCCTAGTATCAGATTCCCTGATATTTTGGGATCATTCTTATCCAAGTAACTAATTCATTCTCTCCTATATATTGAGGGAATTCTCAAGCAAGAGGGTTGAGCAATATTCTTCTAGAGAATTAGTTGTTACTTCTTCTAGATCACTCGTTGGGCCTTTTCTCGATGTAGAAGGCCAAGATCCTTTTTGGTCTGCAGGTGATTTTCGAAAGACCCTTTTTGGTCCTGGTTCGCCCATGGTCTTCGAAATAAACCCTCCGGTATTTTCTGAGAAAGAGACTGTACCGTTGAATACCACTTATCACTTTACTATACCTACCGAGATGGCCCATCTCACGAATACTATGAGTGTCACAAACGGGTTCACTGCAGCTGTTCTTGCTCCTATAAACACACAACGAACATCCAATGTCACTCCGACACTACCACCTGGATACCATGCATTGAATTCTTTGTTGAATGCTTCTATTCCAACACCCTCGCAAACCCCATCTAGTTCTTAAGGTGGTCCTTCTTTTCCTGGGCACCCTATTCCCTGTTTTCTTCCGACACTCCCTCAATTTCCATCTGGAAATCCTAATCCTAGTGGCACTATCACGTCCATTACACCAAAATTGCAGATTCCCGTTGGTGGACAAGGTGGTACGATTCAATTTCCTCTTACCGGACACACTCCAATTACTACACAACCTTCGATTGGGACAAAACTTTTGGTTGGAACTCCACCTATGATAGGGGGACCAACCCCACCTTTTGGACAAAATATACCTCCCTCTTTGGCCCAGTATTGGAATCAGATGATACAAAATCTTCCTCAAACGAATGGGGGGCAGCAGTTTCCTGTCCCTACTATAGGCCAACCATATCCAGGTATACCCAATCCTATTTGGAGTACGAATGCTCAAACTCATGTCCCCACTCAAGGTTACAATTCCTTGAGTTACTATCCTCTCCAACCACCACTGAATCCACCTGGGCCTTCCCATTATGCGCAGACTGCTTACGGTCCTATTGGTTTTCCCATAGGGATTCCGCCCCAAAGCCACTAGTACCCGCAGGTGAATCGACAGTTACCTTTTCTCGCTACTTTGGATTTGCCGGATTTGTCTAGGATTTTAAATGATCCTATTCATCACTCTCCCCAATGGCCTACTATGCCAGCCAATCTTCCTTCTAACATTCCTAAATTCAACGACAAAGTGGGAGAGGACCCCAACAATCACGTTATGACTTTTCACCTATGGTGTTCATCCAACTCGTTGATGGATGACTCTATTAGTTTATGTCTTTTTCAACGATCCCTTACCGGTTTTGCTGCGAAGTGGTATATTGAATTTCCACGAGGTTTCTTCTCTGACTTCAATACCCTAGCTATGGCTTTCCTTATGCATTACTAGTTACCGATCCGTTATGATACCAAGACTAATATTTTGACTTCCTTCAAATAGACTAAAGGCACTCATATATCTGATCACATCCATGAGTGGCGAAGGAGACAACGTCTCATTAAACTTGAACTCCCTGATCAGTTACTAGCAGAATGGTTTACAAAATCATTTGTGAATGAAATCGGTAAAGACATTTCCATGGGTAGCGTTGTCACAGAAGAATAGGCTATAAGTCGTGTTCAGTATCTTGATCTCGTTTATTCACAAATAGAAACACTTTATGATTTACTACCTGAGTTACCTCGTCCTAATGCTTCCAGCACTTCAACTACTCCAGCTGCCTTACATGCAACTAACGGTGTGATTGGTACTGCTCAAGATCAATCACATTCTGTTTCAAGCACAAACCCTAAATCTTCTTCTTCTAATGTTCCAAATGCTCCGTCTCCTACCACTCCCACTGACAAAACTTCTGAGGTAAACGTTGTACAATCTACCCCAGCTTGTAAAAACAAATCTAAAAAGGGAAGAGGTAAGAATAAGGAGGGAAAAAATAATAATCAAACAGACCAACCTAAAACTATTCCTGTTGAGGACCGGGATAAGCGCAAACCCCGATATCCTTGCCTTATCTGTGGTGATGATCACTACACAAAGGATTGTCCACGATGTGACGAGGTCACTAAGTTCCTTCAGGGGGCCCCAAAACCACCTGCACCGGCTGTCTTGTCCCAACCCTTCCCATCTCAACAACAGGCTCAGCTGGTCATTCACGATCAACCATCTTTTTCTACGACATCATATGTTTTGATGTGTACTGGTGATTCTAAGTAGAAAAACGTTGCGCTCACGACTTGGGCCAAAGATTATTCTCCATCTAAGGAGAAGGTTGACGATTTACCTCCTACTTTGATACAACCCTCTCCAACAACTCCACCTACCAATGGTCATCTTCATCTTGAACGACCGAGCCTTGACACAGTTCTGTGACCCCCCCCCCTAAGGGTGTCATTCAGAAATCGGCTTTCAATCTTCATGATCGTGCGGCCCAGAACTACAACATTATTGAAGATCTGGCCTAGGCATCTTCAGCGATGTCGGCCCTTGAAGTCCTTCAGTCTTGTCCTGCACAACGGAAGGCACTGTTGAAAGCTATCGGTGGAATTGACCTGATAGATACAAATTTTATAGTCTTGGACTTGGAAGATCATATTCCAAGGTTACCCCCTCAACTCGCGTTTCAAATCCAAGTTGTTGTCTCTGACAATAACATTTTCCGAATTTTTATTGACGAGGGTGCCTCGACGTGTGTTATGTCTCTTGCTTGTTGGAAATCCATTGGCTCTCCTCCTTTGAATGAATCCCAAAACACTCTTAAAGCCTTCAATGGCTCTGGTTTTAAGCCCTATGGTGTTCTCCCTTCATTACCTATCACATTAGAAGGTAAAATGGTCCAATTTGAAGTGGAAGTCTTTGACACTCCCCTTGATTATAATCTTCTACTTGGCCGCAGCTGGATCGATTCCATGCACGCCGTTGTGTCAACACTTTTCCATGTAGTACATTTCCCTCATCAAGGAAAGGTTGTCATCATTGACCAACTCGCCTTTTTCAATTCCGATATTCATACTGGCAATGTACCGTTTATTGCTAAAACCCCGTCGGGTTATGAGAATGTCGGGGTAGGACTTTTAAAGGACTCCTCTTTAATGGGTACTTTTCCCATTCCATCGCCCGATGTTCCACACCCGTTAGTTGCTTCTATCAACATGATCTCCACTGTGCCTCACGAACTTGCTGCGTCACATGACCCTTGGATTGTCCCTGACCCTGGAGATCATCTTCGTTTCGATGACGCAATGTCATTAAGTCCGATTGAATATGCCTATCAGGCCATTCAATCAGCAACACCTTCTACCCCCTCTCTTGATGAGTTGTCTCCCCATCCTTTTCGTGTTATTTTTCCCACTGACGAGATGATCATGTCCGTCATGGAGGACACCCCTTGGGACGATGGGCATCATCGCTCCATACTATTTCTGGAGCAACACACTCTTGAGAATTATCAATGGATTTCGACTTCGTCGACCGTTGTTGTCATCTAGTCGGTTCCCGCTACTACACATGATGTGTTTGCTGAAGGGAACTTAAGTAATATCTCGCCCACAATTCCCATTGACATATCCATTAAACTTGGGATTGTTGAGAATGTCCATATTGGTGCTTCATGTTCCGCTGACGAAATAGTCATCTATACGTCTCTATTCAAAGAATTTTGTGACATCTTCACCTGGAGCTACGAAGAGATGCCAGGTATCGACCCTACAATTATTGTACATGAAATAAAGACATACCCCAGAGCTAAACCTGTCCAACAGCACCTTCATCCAGTTCACCCATGTAAAGCGACTGCTATCAAGCTCGAAGTTGAAAAACTTCTAAAAGCCGGCTTTATTTATCCGGTGGCTCTTACCGAATGGGTTTCCAATCCTGTCCCGATTGACAAGAAAGGCGACAGTATTCGTGTATGTGTTGATTATAGGGATATTAACAAGGATTGTCCAAAAGACAACTTTCCTACCCCCTTTGTCGATCAGATTGTCGATGACTGCACCGACAGTGAAATATTCTCTCTCATGGATGGTTTCTCCGACTATAATCAAATTAACATTGCTCTCGAAGACCAACATAAAACTGCTTTTATTTGTCCTTAGGGTACTTTTGCCTATCGAAAACTTCCTGTTGGTCTTAAGAATGCGGGTGCCACTTTTCAATGTGCTATGTATTATGCTTTTCATGATATCAAGCATATCATTCAACCCTATTTGGACGATTTACCCACTCATTCTATGCACAGAGTCGATCACCCTACCCACCTCCGGGTTATTTTTCGTTCATTGTCGGTTCTATCGTATACGTTTAAATCCTCATAAATGTGTTTTTTGCGTAGAATCCGACCGTCTTCTAGGTTTTATCATTTCGCATCAAGGGATCCGGGTGGATCCTATTAAGGTTGAGGTGATTCTTAATCTCCCTCCTCCTTCTACCCTACACCAGTTGCAAAGTCTGCAGGGGAAAGCAAACTTTCTTCCTCGTTTTATCCCTAATTATGCCGAGATCACTCATGGTTTTACATGGCTACTAAAGAAATATTCAGAGTTCATCTGGGATACCATTGCCAACAATGCTTTTGAAGCTTTAAAGTTGTCTCTAACATGCACTCTTCTTCTCTTTCCTCCCGATTACAGTCGCGACTATTTCCTTTATCTTGCTGCCTCGGAGTACACTATTGGCATGGTTCTCATCCAAGAGGATGATGCGCACGACGAACATGTTGTTTACTACTTGAGTCGAAGTCTCACACCAACTGAAATCAAGTATCAACATGTCGAGAAACTATCCTTGGCTGCCGTTCAAGCTGTCCAATGCTTCTGACACTATATCCTCTCACAAAAAGCTACGGTGATTTCTCATTGCAACCCTATGCAACATATTTTGACACGTCAATTGCTAGGGGGAAAATACTCCAAATGGATTGTCATACTCCAGGAGTTTGACTTGGAATTCAACTGCGCCAAGTCCAAGAAATCCTTAGTTTTTTTTGAGTTGATATGCGATTTTCCTCACTCTGCAACAGAAAATGTAGCAGTTGATTCATTACCTGATGAATCGCTTTTCCTTATTAGCACTGAGGATCTTTGGTATGGGGATATCATTATATATCTCCAAACCCAGACTTTTCGGCCTGCTTTGTCTAGTACTGAACGACATCGCATATGCTATCAAGCTCGTCAATACATTATCCTCGGGGATACTCTTTACCATCGGGGAATTGACTCTATTTTTCGACGTTGTCTAACGTTCGACGAAGCTGAGAAAGCTCTGAATGACTGGCATTCCGAAGCATGTGGTGGTCATATGTCTGGGTATGCTACTGCCCATAAGATCTTACGTGCAGGGTATTTTTGGCTTCTTTGTTTAACGACTGCATTACTGCCATTCAGAAATGCCATGCCTACCAGACCTACAATCAGAAAATTCAGTCACATCCTACTCCTCTGCGTCCTGTGGTCTCAGTTGGACCTTTTGCGAAATGGGGCATCGATTTCATGACATGTCACCCTCACTCGGCCGAGGGGCATGGTTATATCATTATAGCCATTGATTACTTTATGAAATGGGCCGAGGTGATGTCGACATTCGAAAATACTGGAAAGACTGTAGCCTTATTTCTTTTTAACCACATCATAACTCATTTTGGTGTTCCCCAAGCTATCGTCACTGATCACGGTAGCCACTTTAGGAATTTTATGATGTCTGAACTTATGGAAAAGTTGGGTCTTCGTCATGATAACTCAACGCCCTATATCCACAAGCTAATGGCCATGTCGAAGCGATCAACAAAGTTCTCATAACTATGCTTCGACGAATGATAGGGATTCATAAAACAAGTTGGCACACAATGTTTTTTTTGGCGTTGTGGGCATACCGGACATCTGTCAAGTCCGCTACTAGGTTTATGCCTTTTCGGTTAGTCTATGGTGTGGAAGCCATTCTTCCTATAGAATGCGAGATACCCTCTCTGAAACTAGCTGTTGAACTCCTACCCAACACTTCTGTTGAAGAAGAACATCTATTGTATCTTATGCAATTAGGCGAAACTCGACGTGACGCAACTCTAGTAATAGAAGCCCAGAAAAAATGTGTCAAGGCCCAATACGACAAGCATTTCAAGCCTCGTATTTTCTCCGAAGGTGATCTTGTTCTTCTCTATGAACAGGATTGAGATGTGTTAGGAGCTGGAAAATTCAATCCCATGTGGCGAGGTCCTTATATTGTTCGCCGAGTTTTGGAAAAAGGAGCATATGAGTTACTAGATTACGATGGTATCCCTTTGAGTGAACCCAAGAATGGGTTGTACTTGAAGAAGTACTATGCATAAATCATTTGTGTACAAGTACTTGTATTTTAATGTATCATACTTTGTGTGTGTTACTATCGCTTTCCTTTGTCGTTATCTGGTCTCTGCCCTTATGTGATGTTGTGTTTGATTTCCAAATGTCGGAGTTTTCGCTACCCTATATTGGCTTCGCTGATGGTGCTAGCCGTAGTACTCGGAACCTTGCTTCCGTTGCGTGGGCAATCTATGCCCCAACAAAGGAACTTGTATCTTTACAAGGTGTGTGCCTCGGCCGTGCGACCAACAACATTGCAGAGCATAGCGCCGTTATTGAATTATTGGTTGATGCTATCTCGCTCAGAATCCGTCATTTGGTTGTGCGACTTGACTCACAGCTTGTAGTACTACAGTTAAGTAATATCTACTCTATTCGAAGTCCTACTTTGTTGCGAGTGTATTTGCGAATTCACCTCTTGGAACGTGTTACGTTATTTTGATCACATTGAATATCAACATATTCCTAGATGTCTAAATACATTGATAGATGCATTGGCTAATTATGTATTGGACTGACATTTGAATCATTTATAAATCAATCACATCAAAATTCACACAATATCAAGTAAACCAGTTGAAGCCGTCTGTATATATAATGATATAAAAGAGTTTTTTACAAAAAGTTTGTCCGAAGACCAAAATGTCAAAAATTGAAGCTTATAGCTTCTACAAAGTGACGTCATGGATGACGTTCACGATAACACATGACTGCCCTAGTAACCCTATGGAGCATTCGACTCATAGATGCTAATACCCCTATAGTATGATGTTGATCACGTCGTGGAACCTCTTCCAGAGTCATGTCTGGAATGTCTGCAGTCAGGCCCTCTAAATTCTGTTCCACTACCTGATAATCCTTGGCAAACTGTGGTGCGGCCGCTACCTCTCCTCGTCGCTAGATGGGAGAAGTGCCAGGAGGTCTATAAGGTCCAACATCTGTGCTATCAACAAACGATTTTGTTTTAGTCTTTGGACAAGCATATAAAACAAAAACATTTGAATATGATAAAAATTCACAAAAACATTTGAAAAGAAAAAAATGTATGTACTTCTTACCAAGGTCCCCCAACTGAGAATCCTATGGTAATACCAAATCTGGATCTCCTCGAAAATCTAGCCCAGCATAAGCATAGTCATCAACCATCAACATCTGTGGTTGAAGCCAGTCGAAGAAAGTATCATCATATTTGATGATCGGTCCTGCTACGTGCTGGGCCATGAGCTGACACCATATTAACATCCTTAGATCCCTAGGACCCAGTATGTTCCACTCCACCTGTAGCCTCAGTAATGAGACCTTCTCAAGTAATAAGGATACCAGCAAATATCTGTACCCAAATTGCTTCAGTTCACCCCGCCTAGATTTGGTTAATTGCTTTTTTATACTGCACAGCATAGCATCTGCCCAGTTGACCACTCAAGGCTCAGTACACTCAATAGCGTACTGGATGTAGCTCTGTAACACCATGTGAGGAGAAGAACTCCCAACCATCCAAGCTATAGTGAAAAGGATAGTACAGAGGGTCAAGTCTCGTAACCCCCAGATAGCCACTTTTCCTTTCTTTCTCTCAGCCTCGGGTACGCAGTGTAAATTGCAGTACTCACTCATCTTTAGGCCACCACCTCTACTACCTGTCAAGCTCACATAGTAACCCCACCGTGACAAACCAGTCAAAAAGTAAATTTCCTCAATGTCTAAGGACAGTGTGTGGAGCCCCACATGAAACACCTGCTACTCAAGGTCCCACATGCGCACCAGGTACTCTAATAGTCTGATTTGGGCCCTCATGCCCAGGATGCGAAAGTACTTCAAGAGCCCATAGTCTCTCAAAGCAGCTATGGTACGTGGATGATTTTCGGCCATTGCATTGTCCTCTTCATGTTCCCTTTCATGCCACTCAAGCACCATGTTGATGGCCAATTATCTACATAAGGAACACAATAACAGGATTAATAAATTTTTTCATGCTTTGGATCTTTTTCATTGGGTAAATATTTAAAAATAAATTGGGCTTTGCGGTTCTCATAGGTTCCCTGTGTGCACAGTGCAAGAACCTCGTAGGTGGCTTGAGGCTCACCTGCGACAACGTATCATTCTCGCAGGCCCCGTATGGGTTGCCTGCGAGAATGGCAGCGCACATGTAGGGTTTAGAAAATCAACTTAAAACTGAAGATTTATCTGATGAAATTACAAAATCAAACCATGAAAGTGTTAAGGACGAAGTGCCTACCTAACTTTCACAGACGGCTCGCTGAATGGTCTCTCATAGCTCCCGCAATTTGTCGCCGAACTTGGAGGGTAAAAGAGGGGTTTTTTGGAGCTCAATAGTGGAAATGTCAAATGGTGTGGTAAAAAGAGTATTTACTCATTTTATTAACTTTTACTATATCATTTTGGTTTTTTATGATYATTTATCAATKAAACCCTAATCCCTAATGTCATGTTGAGTGTAATTCTTGCAGGTGTGATGACCTTGATGATCAAATATCGGAATATGGACATAGTTTTTCTTTTCCATCGTGTGTTTTGATTGTTTTTTATGGTTTTTACATAAAACCTCGAGCGTCGTTTTTGTCCGTTCTTGCGCTCGTAAATACATGAGAACGTGATCGATCATACTTTTATCACTTTTTCAGGCTCAATAAGGTTATATGAGAAAGGAACTCCCCTGGAGTTCTCTTTAAGCTCTTTTCAGACTCTCTAAACATGAAAAGATTGCTGAGCGACCTTGCTATTTTCACGCTCGATAAAGTATTTGAAGTAAGCATCTAGTGAGCGATAATTTCTCTCTTTTTTGGTCTCATCGAGACTATTTTACGAAAAAGGAACTGAGAGAGTTCTCTTTTAAGTGTTTTTCCAAACTCTATAATCTTAAAAAACCTTCGACTTTTCTATCTCTGGACTCGTTAAACAAACATTGACAGACCCGTGATGGGACAGAACCACTCCTTCTTAGGTTTCATTAAACATACTCCGAGGGACTTGTCCGAAGGATGAGCTTACATCAACAAGCATATTTTATCCTCCTCAAGCTTGCGTAAAAATAAAGAGGCACTCGCCAGAAATGGTGGGGGGAAATTTGGTAAAGGGATATGTTTTCATCACCGTATTAATTGGCAGTAAGTGTCACTCTTGAACATGACACCCCCTATTCATCATTTGAAGCCGGTTTGGGAAATCCATTTGTCTCTCATTCAATTTTCTACAAGGTCATTCTCTGTGTCGTCTTTGAGTCAATGCTTCCAAATCATTGGTCGTGTCATTCATATGTTCAAGAGAAGTCCATTTGAAACCTATATTGAGTTGGCCATCTACAGTTATCCATTCTCTCCATGTCGGCCTTCCCTGTGCCCAGTCCAGTTCACATAATACTTTGTTTCACCTTCAAGATCTGTTACTCATTTTGTGTCATTGATGGGGGATACATCAAGGCCCTCCTGTGACGAGTCTTGTTCTGTCGACTTCAGCTCATTATCTGGAATCAAGACTTAGAAATTATTTAGTACCTTGGAGCTTGCATGCCTCAATGGAAGGTTTCCTCGCTTTCGACCGTGGGTTTACATCATTGACCCCTGATCGAAAGATTCCATCGACTGTTCGACATCAACTCATTTATTCACACTCGATGGATTGTACTATGATACCTTCGGAGTCATTGACATCAATGGTGATTTCCCTTGCACTTTTTAACGATTTCATTAATGACCGATAATCAAGTGGTTTCTACCATGTTCGACTTCAACACATGTAATCACATGGTTAGATTCGTACTTTGGGCGACAAAATTGAAGACCCTGGATATCATATTTGTGATCTAGGTTGCGATGGAGTATGTATAATTTACAACACATAGATCGACTATGTATGTCTCGTGGCTATGTCGTCGTGATTTGAAATTTCTCGCATAGATCCACAGTGTATTCCAGTGGATATGCTATATTTTGATGTCATGGATCCACAGTGTATGATTGGTGGCCATGACCCATGTCTATAATTTCATTAGTCTGTGATCTAATTATGGGAATGCCTACCTCAGAATTGATATATATGATATTCTGCAGATGCTTGGTTGTTCATAGGTTTCCGATTAGGTGTGCTCCTGGTTCCGAACACACACATGCAACTTACAAAGTGTATCAGTTGTCACTAGTTCCAACCTCATACTTTGGGGAGCATTCTGTTACCCATGATTTTGGTCATCATGATGATGTATTGATGATGGTGTACTCAGGCTCTTCATAAGAACTTTCTCCTGAGAAAAATTTATCTTCATCTCTTCCAGAAAACTCATTTTTGAATATTGTTCGCAGGCTACTAGTATATTTGCCTGTGAGAATGCATGATTCTCCTAGACTGCCTTAATCCAAGGTGCGAGAAGTTCACACTGTGTTGAACTGCTAGGGTGTGAACTCTTTCTAAAGCAAGGAAAAATATGAATTCTCGATGGTTCTAGAAGGGAATCTTCTAGAAGGATGAGATGGAATTCGAATGGTTATCCTAGTACTGGATTCCCTGATATTTTGGGATCATTCTTATCCAAGTAACTAATTCATTCTCTCCTATATATTAAGGGAATTATCAAGAAAGAGGGTTAAGCAAGATTCATTGGAGAATTGGTGAAAGAATTGTGTGAAGGAATGAAGCTACAACAGCTTAGAGACTCCAGCAAGTTCATCCAAAGGAGTTGATCTTCTTCATGCAAGTGAGAAAGTGTGTGTGTCAGAGCCAAGGGCCATCGAAAGGAAGTTTGCAACATCAAGGCTCAGGTTGTAATCTTTACTTTCCATCAATATGATACAGTAATATGTCCCTTTCCCATAAATCTATTCCCACTTTATTGTATAATTCCTTGATCATATACATAGATTGACTATTGAATAGATTATGCTTTCTTCACTTTGGTTGGTTTGTGTTGTCTCGGTCTTGGCTGCACGAGAGCGCTAAAGCGAAGCGGGAGAAACAAAGACCATAGGAAGCGATAATAAGGTATGTTCTTTGTTCTTGCCTCCTATTTAATCCAATGATCAAAATCTAGGGAAAGAGTCATGTTCTATCTTCCTTTGTTCTAGATCCAGGTGGATCTAGGGAGATCGGTTAGTGTTTGCACCTACGGATTTATCCAATAACAGTGTTGTTTCAAGAATTCAGTAGCATCTTCATTTTTAAACCATAAAATGGATGTAGGAAGTTGTAGCATTATGGAAAGTACTGACGGAGCTAAAGAAATGGGTTAAGTGTTGAGAAAAATCAATAAAGGAAAAAAACACTAAGTAAAAAGGGAAAAAGAAAAAAAAAAGGAAATTTTTTATGGATAGTAAAATGAAAGAGAAAAATTGATCACGAATGTGGATCAACAATGGGTTACTCATGTCTCGGAAGCCATATATATTGGACTTTGGCATTGAGAACTATCAATCTTCCTCAAAGGCCCAATAAGGTTTTGAAGAAGAGATAAAGGATACTTGGTATGAGAAATATTATTCTCAATAAAAATTTTATTGGTTGAACATAGATTATTTCCATTGTAAGCAATCAATAACTATTTTTTTTTTAGAGGAGAGGCTAATGGATTGGACTAGAGAAAACCTAGTGGTTTTACTAGTCAAGGAAGAAAAGAATGGCTAAGGTATGTTCAAATAGGAGTGATGGAGAGTAGAGACATGTTT
>JZKD02S2251619.1:0-11404 GCA_000966675.3 Picea glauca | reverse complement strand
AGTAGATTATGATCACATCTTGGATATCGTACTTCCAGGTTCAGTGAAACTTTCTATTAAATTTTTAATAACTATCATCAATGTTTTATGCTTTGGTCATTTGTTGGACTCACATGTTAATAATGCATTTTTTGTAGGGCACATATATGGAGTCGTTTCACCAAGAGTTAATTAATGGGGCACTGATTATTGGCTGACACATTTCTTAGAGGGAAAGAAGACCCTCATGTGATCAATAATACAATCCAAAGGAACTGAATTTTTGATTGGTTTGATCATTATTAAATGAGAATATCTAACACATGATGAAAGAACACAGAAGAAAGGTGTTTATGTATTTCAATATTATAGACCAGGTGAAGTTGTATACCAGTTTACAAACTTGATTGTTGGTACAAACCTCCAACTATAAACAATTCCAAGTAAGAACTCATCAAAGGTAAGATATTTATTTCGTTACTCTAAGCACGAGAGGATAATAGAGACCATCGATATTAGAAGTGATCCTGATGGTCTACCTGAATGACCATAGGTATGTAAAAGGAATGATTGAACAAATATTTGAGATTCATGAATGATTAAATTTTTTATTCATGCTATGTTTGCTATGGTATTCTTGTATTCATGCCTTGCCTTTCATTTCCATGCCATGCCATTCCTTTCCATATCATCCATTGCCTTGCTCTGCCATGCCTTTCCTTTACATGCCATCTCTTTCATTACTGATCCAAATGGATCTCGGTGGCCTCCCACCTATTCCAACTGGGTCATTTTGGAATTTTTCTAGTTTGGAAATGTTTTCCTAGTATTCGAGTCCTTGACTTTCGGGGTTGTTTTGAGGCCCTAAACAATGTTTCTAGGGCTCTCCATAGTTATACTATAGACTGAGTCAGAGTATGATGGAAACATTTGTAGTCCTTAGATAGAAATTTCCAACGAGCTATCGTGTGCCTAAAATAGAGATCGTATGAAAATGTTACGACCCCGAGGAGTTGATGTACTAACTTACCCAAATGGGGCCCTCATGACTTTTGGCACTTTGTCTCCCAAGGTTAGCTTTTTGGATGTCTAAGGTTTTTGAAATTCTTGTATATTGTAAAAAGGCATTCAGAGCCTCATTATAATCGTTTTCTTCTGAATGAGCGCATCTGTCACATCTCTTCTCAGAGATAATCCCCCACCATTCTAGTAAGCTTGTTTTCCACTGCATTTTAAAATTTTAGCTTGTTTCCTTATTGAATAGAAACCAGTTTTAGTGTATATATGTTATTCTGTGTTAAGAATCTTTTGATACTTATCTATATTCATTTCGTTCTTCTCATAATATCTGGATCAATGGTATCAAAGAGGTCTTCTCCTTTTCTTTATTAATGCATGTCCCCAACGAGGTCAAGGTACAAAGAATTGGGTCTCGAGCTTGTTTCTCTTGAGGACAAAATCTCTCACACGCCCAAACTAACTCTCATGGATAGATAAAAGAAAGACGATGGGACTTGAGATCCATTCAAAATGTTTCTTGAGGAATCCCTCACGCAACAAAGGAACGAGATGATGGATAGTTTTGTACAAATCCTTCGGCGACTACCAATATGTGATGCATCTTCCTCAAATGGAGGCTTTGCCCACTTCAAGGTACAAATCAAGTTCAATAATCCTATATCTGAAGGTCAGATAGATGCAGATGCTGTAGACAAATGGTTAAATCAGCTAGAAGGGTATTTCTTTTTCCATAACTTCTCGAATAGAGAAAATATCATTTTTGTTCTCCTCAAAGTCATTCCCCATGTCAAGGATTGGTGGGAAACATTTTGTGAGAAAAACGAAACACATGAACCCTCATTATTTACAATTGCGATCACTTTCAAGTCCTTCAGGGATGCTATTAAGGAAGAATTGTACCATGCTGGAAGTTGTGATGACCTGTACACAAAATGGACCACATTGTGGCATGAAAGAGACCAAGCAGTGCTCGAGTTCACAAATATCTTCCATACCTTGTGCACCAAGTTGGGTATCAAGGATTCTGAGTGAAATATGGTACTCAAGTATCATGATGGTCTGGATAGATACATAGAGGCCAAAATGGAGTTTTTGGACATCTCATCCTTGAGCATGACCTACCAATATGTCGTCAAAATCGAGCAAAAGATGAAACAAAAGATGTGAAAATTTGGGCCTCGTAATCCCTCATAGAAAAAGCCAGTAAAGGGCGGCCCCAACCCATAGAAAAAGGTATAGAGAAAAGATGAACAACGTTAAGACAAATGGTCTAGGCTGCAAGAAAAGAAGGACACTGGAAAGACAAATAAAGATATTGGGAAGTGGTGCGACTTCCATGATATCCCATGGCATAACACTTTTGATTGTCGCTCAAAGTAGTCGCTGGTGAATGAGGTGAAAGACTCAAAATTAGATGCAGGTTCTGACTCTGAGTCAGAACTAGAAAGGGGGATATAGATCATTGATGCAGAACCAAATGCTACCATTGCTACCACCAAGCTCTAGTCTGGTGGACCAAAAGAGCCAGAGGAAGGAAAGTTCCTTTTTCATTCACAAATGTGGGTGAAAGGTACCCCATTTCACTTCATCATTGATAGTGGTAGCCATAAGAACCTCATCTCAGCATAGGTTTTCAAGCGAATCGCCATGCCCACAATGTCGCACCCACAACCCTACACCATCAGATGACTCTACCAAGGAAGTGACATCTAGGTCAACCTACAATGGCACATGTCATGTGACATCAAGCCCTTCAAAGATGAGGTATTGTGTGATGTTTCACCTCTCGAAGTTTGTAATGTTCTTTTGGTACAACCATATTTATGAAAACATCATGTTGTATATGATTATAGGCCACACAATGATATTATTACTTCGAACAAGAAATTGTACAGGATACCTAAGGTAGTCCCACCAAGTTCTATTTCCTTGATCTCTGCCAATCAATGAAGGAAGGTCATCTCTCATATGGGGAAGTTTGTATTCATTGTGATTCGCTCTCAGAATGAGAAAAATATCACAGCCACATCTAGGGTCTCTGTGACCGACCTTTCCACACAGTAGAAGAAAGTGGATAAGGTCATTGAAGAATACTCTGCACTATAATGTCAAGCACCCCATCGATTTGACCCCTGACACATCGCTTCCCAATGGGCCAGTCTATCATCACTCTCTGTTAGAGAATGAGGAGATCAAGCAAAATATCCAAGAATTCCTCCAAAAGGGGCACATCCATTCCAACTCATCTCCTTGCAGAAGCCCAATCGTGCTGGTACAGAAGAAATATGGAACCTGACGACTCCACATTGATTACTGAGCTCTAAATAAAATCACAGTAAAAAACTGGTACCCAATTCCTCGAATCGATGACCTCCTTAATCATCTCATGGGGGGAAAATACTTTAGTAAGATTGATCTAAAGTTTGGCTAGCACTAGGTCCTGATAGAACAGATAGATGTATGGAACACCACCTTCAAATCAAAGGAAGGTATTTTTGAATGGTTGGTCATGCCCTTCGGTTTGAAAAATGCTCCAGGCACTTTCATGAGGATGATGGATGATATCCTGGGATCATTCTGATCTAGGTGGTGATCCAGGTGTATATCGGTGGCCGCCCACCTTCTCCAACTGGATCACATTCACTGATACTTTTGTAGTGGTGTATCTGGATGGCATTCTCATTTACAATAAGACTTGGGCAGAATACTTGCAACATATTCAACAGGTTCTGCAAACAACGTGGCAACACAAGCTATACGCCAACTTGGAAAAAATTTCCTTCGGCATGGACACAGTCCACTACTTGGGATACATTGTTGATAGACATGGCATGCATGTGGATCCATCCAAGATCCAAGTCATTCGTGATTGGCCATCCCTAACCACACTCACTAAGCTTCGGAGCTTCTTGGGGCTTTCCAATTTCTAACGTAGGTTCGTGTTGGGATTCTCCCATATTGCATTGGTACTCAGCCAACTAACCAGGGGTGGTGGTAAGGAAATATTTGTGTGGGGCCAGTTCCAACACCAATCCTTCGATGATTTGAAGCAGCGCTTATGCTCAACCTAAAAACTTTCAATACAGGACTTGCAACAACCCTTTGATATCAAGATGGATGCTTCATACTATGTTGTGGGCGTTGTTCTCACTCATATTAGCCACCCCATGGCCTATCATAGTGAGACACTATCAAATTTTGTCTGTAAGTATCCTGCCTACGATAAAGAAATGTAATTCATTGTGAAAGTCACCCGCGAGTGGAGACATCACATTCTTGGGAAGAAGACATTCATCCACACTGATCATAAGCAACTATAGTTCATGTATACACAAGGAAAATTGCAGAATGACCTCCATCAGAAGTGGTCCACATACTTGTAGCAATTCCACCTAAACATCAAGTATAAAAAAAGAATCACCAACCTTGTCATTGATTACCTCAACATACCACCAGTCATGGAACTCACCACAGTGCTAGACTCGTGTGACCATGAGACCTATGGATGGCCCGAACTCTATGAGATAGACCCAGACTTCTCCACCACCTACCAATGTTGGGCACAAACACAGTTGTCGCTAATTTCCATATTTAGGATGGGTTGTTGTGTTTTTTGGGCCATATCTATGTTCCATCAAGAAAGCGAGTGAAGTTGATCTTGGAATCCCACTATAGTTGGGTGGCAGGACACTTCGACATCAAAAAGACTGTGGAAATGATGCAAAAAAATTTCTACTGCCTGAAACTTTGATAGGAGGTCACCAAGTATATTAGGTCTTGCACTGCCTGCACTACTGCCAAAATGAACACTAAAAAACATGGCCTATACACCCCTCTGCCTACTCCTGACAGGCCATGGGAATCCATCTCAATGGACTACATGTCGGGCCTCCCATCCACCAAGTGAGGAAATGATTGTGTTTTTTTGGTTGTTGATCGCTTTTCTAAGATGGCGATTCTGGTCGCCTACAAGAATAACATCACAACATAGAACACTACCAAGCTCTTATTTGAATGAGTCTGGGTACATTTTGGAATCCCACAAACCATTTTCTTGGATCAAGACAGTCGATTTCTCATCACATTATGGTTAAGCATCTGATCATTGTTGGACACTAAGCTCACCAAATCCATGGCCTTCCACCCCTAAAAAAATGGCCAAAATGAGTTCATCAATCAAATGATCATGCATATCCTACGCATGTATAATTCCAAACACCCTTGCACATCAGATGATATTCTTCCCTATTTTCATCACATCTACAACTGAGCCCAACATAGCTCAACTGACCACATCCCCTTTCAGGTGGGGTTGGGATTTCAACCATTGGGTCCTATAGATGTTGTACTACCCCTTGAGGTCACCTCGACCTACTCATATACTACTCCAACTAAAGCTGAAAAAGACACCTGGTTCATTGAGTGGATCCAGGACATCTTCCAATAGGTTAAGGATATCATACATAAGTTCAATGACAAGTACAATCAACGCCATGATCAACACTGAGTGCCACATAAGTTTCAGGTGGGAGACAAAGTTTGGCTGCAATTGCAAAAAGAACGCCTTACAGGACCCCACTGGAAGCTTCTCCCACTCCTTTATGGGTCATACACCTTCACCAAGGTTGTGGTGATAATTCTTTTGAGCTTAACATTCCTCATTTCCTTGGCCTGCACCTAGTGTTCAACATGGATCTCCATCGACCTTATTTCCCACCATTATTGGACACCTCAAATATAGCAGAACAACCGACCCAACAGAGCTCAACCCAGACTTCATACAACAGGCATACAATGACCATATTGTGGAAAAATAGGTCAAGGGAACTCACTAACAAAGGATCCAACTTTATCGAGTTGTCAAAGAAGGGTAGCTTCTGCACCAAGGCAAGTGGCTCACCCGGGGCCAAATTCAAGAGAAATTTCCTCATCTGATGGGGGAAATCAATGCAATGGAGATCATTTCTTCCTAAGGGGGGAGTATTGATCCATATGGATGTCGGTGGCCTGTCACCTATTCCAATTGGCTCGTTTTGGTAGTTTTCCATTTTGGCATTTTTTTCCTAGTTTTTGGGTCCTTGACTTCTGGGGCCGTTTTGAGACCCTAAACAATATTTTTAGGTATCGCCATAGTTAGACTATTGACAACGTCAAATTATGATGACAACATGTGTATTCCTTGGATATACCTTTCCAACGAGCTATCATGCGCCTAAAACATAGATTGTATGCAAAAGTAATGACCCTGAGAAGTTGATGTACTAACTACCCAAACGGGGCCTACATGACTTTTGGCACTTCATCTCCAGGGTTAGGTTTCTAGATGTTTACGGGTTTTGAAATTCCTGTTTATTGTAAAAATTCCTTCATAGCATCATTGTAATCATCTTCTTGTGAATGAGCACAACCATCACATCTATTCTCAGAGATAAGCAACCACCATTCTAGCAAGCTTGTTTTCCGCTACATTTTATAGTTTCAGCTTATTTCATTATTTAATAGAAACCAGTTTGACTGTATATATGTTATTTTGTTTTAAGCATCTTTTGTTAATAATCTGTATTCATTTTTTTCTGCTCATAAAATCCGGATCAATTAACTTTGCTTTCCATGCCATGTCATTCCTTGGCATGCCATGCTATGTCTCTCTTTGCATTTCCTTTCCTTTGCATTGCATGGCATGCCATGCCATGCCTTTCATTTCATTTCCTTTCTGTGCCATGCCTTACATTTCCTTGCCTTTCCATGTAATTCCATGCCTTTCCATCCCATGCCTTTCAATGCCATTCCATGTCGTGCAATGCCATGCCTTGTCTTGCCTTTCCATGGCATCCAACGACATACCTTGCACTAGATTTTCTTTCCATTCCATGGCATGCCTTTCCTTTCCTTTCCATGCCATGCCATGTCATGTCATGTCATTCCTTTCCATGCAATGCCATGCCCTCCCTTGCCTTGCCTTTCCAAGCCATGCCTTTCCTTTCCATGCCGTGCCATGTCATGCCTTCCCATACCTTTCCTTGCGATTACATGCCATGTATTCCATTTCCATGCCTTTCCATATGATTCCATGCCTTTCCATACGATGCCTTACCTTTCCATGCCATGCCATGCCCTTCCTTTCATAGTCTTTCCTTGGCATGCCATTTCATTCCTTGCATTTACTTTCCTTGTCATTCCATTACATTCCTTTACATACCATGCCTTGCATTTTATTACCATGAAGGTCCATGATACGCCTTACATTTCCTTTCCCTTTCCTACCATGCCATGCCATGCATTACCATTCCATGCATTGTCATTCCATTTCTTTCCTTGTCCAACCTTACAAGTTGTTAAATTGTCAAACATATGTAATAAGAACTGAGAAAAACCATTGTCCCAAAGATCCTACAACAAACACTTTTCCATGCAAAAAAATGATAGCAGAGGGGCTCCACTAGATGAATCTTTGTGCTCTGGATCCAATGTAGCTAATGATTCATCCATCTGAGTACTAGTTTGAGTTTTATCATGATTTGCAGTTGGCTTCCTCAAAGAATTTAGGGATGTGTTGGGAACTTGGTCCAGGGACATAAAATCCAATCCGAGCATCATAACGAAGTTCTGTAAGATACTGGATGTTTCTTTGGATAAGGACTATGCGACAACGCTACCCACAATGACTCAACATAGTGTTATTCAAAATCAACCTTTTCATAATTTTCACTATGCCTCATTGAGAAACACCCTAGTTCCGGAGATCCTGCAACAAACGATTTTACGGAAAACAAAATAACAATAGAGGAGATAAACTGGATGAAACTTGGTGAAATGGATCCAATTCAATTAAGGTTTCATCCATCCCAGTCTCATTTTGCATTTTATCACAAGTTGCAGCTCCCCTTCTCAATCCATTCATGGACATGTTGAAAATTTAGTATGGGGGAATAAAATCCAAACTGAGAAGCATAACATATTTTCGTAAGATCCTACACGTTTATTTCGCCAAGGCCCATGCGACCATGCTACCCATAATCACCCAACACACTGTTCTTGAAAACCGACCTCTTGTTCAAAATTTTCATTACGTCTCATTTAGAAAAACCCTAGTCTTGGAGATCCTCCAACAAATATTTTTCCAAAAAAAGGAATGACATTGGAGGGGCCCCACTAAATGAAATCTAATACCCTAAATACAATGTAACCGACGGTTCATCCATCCGAGTCTCGGTTTCAGTTTTATCATGAGTTGCAACTCGCCTCCTCAAGCCATTGAAGGAGATCTTGGCAATTTGGTCCATGGACATAACATCTAAACCGAGTAGCATAACGGAGTTCCACAATCTCTCGCACATCTATTTGGTCAAGTCATGCGCGATGATGCTACCCACAATCACCCAACATGTGTTCTTGAAAATTCACCTGTTGTTCATAATTTACACTATGCCTCATTGAGAAAAACCCTAGTACAGAAGATCCTCCAACAAATTTTTTTCTGGGAAACACAATGATAGAGGAGGGTCCCCACTAGCTGAAACCCAGTTCCTCAGATCCAATGCAATTGAATATTTTTCCATTCGAGTCCATGTTTGAGTTTTATCGTGAGTTGCAACTAGCCTCCTCAAGCCATTTAGGGACATGTTGGCAATTTGGTCGAAGGGCATAAAATCCAATCCGAGCAGCATAATAAAGTTCCAAAAGATCCTGGATGTTTGTTTTTTCAAGGTCCATGAAAACACACTTCCCACAATCACCAGACACAGTGTTCTTGAAGATTGACCTCTTGTTGAGAATTTTCACTATGACTCATTGAGCAAAACCCTAGTCTTAGAGATCCTGCAACAAATGTTTTTTGGGGAAACAAAATAACATCGGTGGGGCCCCACTGGCTGAAACGTGGTGCCCTATATCCAATGCAATTGAGGGTTCATCCATCTAATTCCCAGTTTGATTTTTATCATGAGTTGCAACTCGCCTCCTCAATTCATTTAGGGACATATTGACAATTTGGTCCAGGGGCATAAAATACAAACCGAGTAGTGTAACATAGTTTCTTAAGATCTCACATGTCGGTTTGTTCAAGGACCATGTGACCACGCTACCCACAATCACCCAACATAGTTTTTTGAAAAAATGACCTCTTGTTCAAAATTTGCATCATGCCTCATTGAGAAAAACCCTAGTCCCGAAGATCCTACAACAAATACTTTTCTGGGAGATGAAATGACAACATATGGGTCCCACTAGATAAAACCTAGTGCCTTAGATCTAATGATATAAAGGGTTCGTCAATTCGAGTCTCAGTTTGAGTTTTATCGCAAGTTGCGACTCACCTCAAGCCATTCACGAACATGTTGGAAATTTGGCCCCGAGCATAAAATCCAAATCGAGCATCATAAAAGAGTTTGATAATCTTGCACACATTAGATTGGTTAAGGCCTATGCGACCACACTACACACAATCACTCGACACAATGTTCTTGAAGATCGACCTCTTGTTCAGAATTTGCACTATGCCTCCTTAAGAAAAAGCCTAGTCTTGAAGATGCTCTAACAAACTCCTTTCCAGGCAATGGAATGACAATGGAGGGGATTGACTAGTTGAAACCCCATGGCCCAGATCCAATGCAATTGGCAGTTTGTTCATGTGAGTCTCGGTTTGAGTTTTATCGTGAATTGCAACTCACCTCCTTAAGCCATTCAAGGACATGTTGGCAATTTTGTCTAGGGGTATAAAATGCAAACCGAGCAACATAATAGAGTTTCGTAAGCTCCCACATGTTTGTTTGACCAAGCTACCCACAATTACCTGACCCAGTGTTCTTGGAAATCACCTCTGGTTCAGAATTTGCAATATGCCTCATTAAACAAAATACTAAGATCCTCGAACAAATGGTTTTTTAGAGAACAAAATGATAGTGGAGAGACTCCACTAGGTGAAACCCAATGCCTGGGACTCTGGGATCCAATGCAACAATTTTATTGAACAACTATTAACTTACTAGTAAAACAAGGTATTTTCTGGGGGCAATTTATATTATGGAATAAATCTTAGTATACAAAATAGAAAACTTATAAAGAAAGGGGAATATAAGAAAGCCATTATGGAAAAAGGGAATATCACCAAATGTTGGACAAAGGAGAAAGAAAAATAAAATAAGTGAAAATGTAATTAATAAAGGATATAAGAGAATAAGAAAAATAGGAAAATATTACTAAAATCTAAGACAATATAACCAAACTACCAGAAATTAGAAGGATTTTTTAACTTTAATTTTTTAATTTCTTTTAGGTTTGTAAAATAGAATCTATAACTTAGACGGGGGACAAACTTTACTTTAAGAATTGCAAAATCCCTTTGAAACTGGAATGTTGGAATTTTAGTTTCATGATAAGTGATATCAATGTAATGTTAATTTTTTTAATAATAGCATTGATGAAGTTTTTAATGATTTCATTTGTGCATGTCTTAGTTAAATTCGTGTGATTGTGATTAGAAGTTCAATTTTGCAAAACGCATATTGTGTTTCCTCTATGCGCTCGAAAGAACCTTAGAGAAGAAGTGTTTCCTAAACTGTTACAATAGGTGAAAGACGACGCACCAGATGAGGAGGGTGGTGCACATGATTGCTGCCATCGATTTGAAATTACAAAATTTCAGAGCGGTTTTACAATAGGATGATGGAAGTTATTTTTAACTAAAGATATAATGGCATTAAATCAACAGATTAATACTCCGCAGAAAAATGAATGCAAAACCATTTAATTATTCTCTGCCTTACAGTGGCAAGGAAATTAATCAAAATTTATTTCTTATTCATTGATCTTTTATTTTAATTGAGGAGAAAGTAGAAAATTAAAAATATGTGGCTGTAGCAAACCAATTAATTTTTTTAAAAACCAGTTTCAGGTTTGCGGTTTTAATTTGGGCGGAAGAGAATTGGCTGCTTAATAAATTTGCTTCATTCTAACCATTGACTCTAAATTCTGTTAGTAGTACTAATAAAAAACTAAATAAACCAAATAGAGAGATTTTGATTTATGAAACATAATTTTATTACCACAACCATTAAAAAAAAGACTAAATAGAGAGATTTTGACTTCTAAAACATTTCAAAATAATTTATCGAATTTTAATTTGATAATATTGTTTTTATGAATGTAAACTTCTAATATTTATTTTAATTTTATTTTAATCAATAAAATTATTAATTTCTGAATTGTTTAATTTGATTATCAAATTTTAAAATGAGGATTAATTTAAACAATCAAATATACATAAAATATGAAAAAAATTATTAATTTATTTTTTAAGATGATTATAAAATTTGAAAAAAAAACTAATTTTAAAATAAATATATTTATAGTTTTTTTTTCAAAAAATAAATATTTATGAATATATAAATGAGAAAATAAACTATCA
>JZKD02S2251608.1:18249-36692 GCA_000966675.3 Picea glauca | reverse complement strand
ATATATATTTTAAATTAATATATATATTTTTGAATATTTAATTTTTCTTATCTTTTAATTTATCAGAAATAAATGAAATTATATTTTCACTAAATATTCAAAAATCTTGTTATATAACTAAAATTATTTTCTATGTATTGAAGTAAATGTAAACAATGTGTTAAAAATAATGTTTTCCACTATATTTTAAAAGTATGGAACCATAAATTAACTAAGACACAATTATATGAAAAATCTTAATTTTAAAAAAGTAAATGGTAAAAAATAATTTCACAATTGAAAGAAACATGGGAAAATGACTAAAAAGCATTGTTGAAAAAAAAAATTAGAAAAAATTGAAAATAGATGAAAAATGAGCATTTACAAAAATAATGTGGAAACATTATGGATCATAAAATTTAAAATATCAAAAAACTACCTAAAAAGGGAGGGGGTGCTACCGGTAGGACCATTTTTAAAAACATGGTAAAAAAATGTGACGCCCCAAAAAATGAGAACTTTGTAGAGTTCTCGTTAAGTTGGTAACTATGTTTTATTCATGCATGACAAGATTGAATACATACGTGAGAATTGGAAAGGAGGAAGAAGATAGATCTATATTATTGATATTAAAAAGATGGAAACAAGTATACATGAACCATGTTGTGACACCTCCTCCACTAGAGCCTAAGTCCTCTCATCCTTAGCCATAAGTACTCAACTCTCCATCAATGTGAGTGTAGTATTACTTTGACAGAGTAGCTAGTATAATGCTAAGAAGATTCTACATGAGACTTCATCACAACTTGAAGAATCCAATGTTGGTTCTACTAGAGCAAAGGAAAACAGCTCAAAAGACTAGTAGAATCCTTGAAATTTTTCTAGAGTAATGATGCATTCTTACATTGTGTTCTTTCTTCAACCCAAGACCTTCTATTTGTATGAATAGGGAGGTGATACAGTTGAGGAAGAGTGAAATGCATGCCATACAAGTGACTAGGATATACAATCTTTGGTCTAGGATTTTGTATTACGTGCAATTTATACCTTTTTAGGGTGTTGAAGGGTGCTTGTGGGTTGTACAGTGTAGACTCATGAGATAATTATAGCTTTTCCTAGGGAAAACCATAAGCACATAGTAAAGGACTTAAATAAACTTTGGAGTTGGTCTATCAACCTTGGCATAAAATTTGTAAGTGGCCTAACTCAACTAATTTTATCTAGGGAGACAAAATATAAGTATAACAGGGGGAAACCTCTAACTTAGCAGAGATGCAAATACAATATTATTTGCTTGACACCCAATTACATAGCTTCTACTAACATATAGTTTCTAACTAACTAAAACCCTAACCTCCAAGTTGTCATCCATTGATGAGGCCATAACCACTAACTACTGGAACTTATTTAATGAGGTCAACTTACGTTTATTTATTTCAGACTCTACTACATTACAATCCTTATTTAATAGAGATAGTGGCAGTACATTAAGTAACAAGCTATTCTTGTATCTAGGGAAGTTAGGGTGGTACCCTAACAATTAGAGTGCCATTATTACTAGAGCTAGTTGCAAAAACTATGAAGGTATCAAACCAAGAATTCTAGCTTCTTTAACATCTTTAATGACTACTGAAAAACATATGTGTAGGCATAGAAGAGGGAGGTTTCTCCAACCACTTAGTTGTACCATATTTTATGGATAGATCACAAAAATTTGAAAAACAAATTTTCTATAACTATCCACAAACATTATATGATTATGCATCCATTAACTACAAACAAACAAAGTTTGAATTATGTGTAGAAGAGAAATCATGAAATTGTTCGTTGAGAGTGGACTCAAAATCTAGAGAGGTTTTAAGGCATGCAAAAAGCATTGACCAACTATAGGATTCTATAAATGGTGATTAACCCTAGATTTAAGAGATATGGACACAAGTGTGAACTTCTATGGGTGGTGACAACTATGAGTGAACATACAAACCAAAACATTGTAGTATACAATGTGTTTTAAGCAACATTACTAAGTTATTGGTGTATATCTCTTAATTAAGATAGATCATTGAAATTTCATATTAAGATATGCTTAGCCAAGTAACTAAACACAAATTCCAAACATAACCATAATCCAAATACTCATGAATTAGAGAAACAAGGAAATCATTGCACTAATATAGATATGAAAAAAAACTATGACTGGTTGTAAGAGAAGAGGATAAAGCTATTAACGTGGTCTAAATTGTATTTTCAAGTATAATAAAAAAACCTCACTCAATTTCCTTTATCTTAGCAATTGAAAGTATAAATGTGATATATTCTAGTCAAATTCACAATATCTAAGGCCAAAGTCATCATCCAAAACACACATCGAAATAAATTACAATAAAAGGTCATGTAGAGACTAAGTTATAAGGGATTACAAATAGAATTCAATTCCTAATTGTGCACCAATTATGTAACTAGTTCAAACACAAACTTGATGAGCCTCATCTTACTCAACAGTTTGTCCACTTTCCATAGTTGAACCCCTTTCCTAACCAATGTATTAAAACTTGCAATTTTGCTTAACTCAAATTCCAATGTGATCATGCCTCTAATAATCCAGGAGGATCATCAGGTCTAGAAAATGCTAAAAAAAAAAATCTTGGAATCGGACGAAACCAATTCCATTGCATCTGTCTCATCGCGTTGATTTTGACCATATATTTACTTCCTCAAATGGACATAGTATGTGAAAGTTATCGCACTCTAATCAAACTCCCAAACAAGAAAAAAGTCAACAATGACATCATCATGCTGATGTGGCATCGTTTGGAGGTGACATGTGGCAGTTGATCGTACAGTGACATGGCAGAGGATTGTCTTGTTGACTGGGCAGGTGTGGCAGACGAGGTCCAATCAGTACTTGACAAGTGTCACCATCGTGGACAAATTTAATAGTGATGTGTGGCTTGGTCATGGGTTTCCATGTGGCACACCTTTATTGGTCGTTGTTGTAAAAGGTATTTGGACTCCACCGGATTCGAACCTGCAACGTTCGGGCATGGGGGAAAGTCTTGGTTGGGTCGAGCTACCAGCCCGCCTGCGGTGGTTATTACTACCCAAAGCCTAAGTTAATTATTTGAAATAACACTAAGTTTTGGGTGGAGGTGGAAAGGGCTGGGGTCTAGCCCCAACCTGTGGTCTTGTTACATGTCCATACACCCACAGCTCAGCACTCGACGCTATACACCATGCAACAAGGTTAAGGCATAGGGAGACCAATGGAATGGGAACTTACCATGATATAACCCGGGGGCGTAACCAATAGAGAGGGTCGATCGATGGGGGACTTATCCCATCCGATCAGACCCTAGGTCTTATTCATGCACCAAGAGACCAAGAGTTAGCGAAGAAGGGTTTAGCGCGCAGCACCCTTGTGGGTTGGCACTTGGCCGTATGATTTCATACAGCTTGTAAAAAGGGGCCTGTGGCCAGCCTTTAGGGGCTTGATTCAATTTTTATAACAAAGTGGATATTTTGCTATAGTTTTGGCTTAGATTAGGCCTTTTTGGAAATTTCTTGGCCATTTGGAGGGGGATTTGATCCCAAAAAGAGGCAAGATATTTGTGGGAAGTTGGGCTTCCATAAACAAGCCTAAAAACTATATAAAATAGGCCCTTTAAGCTTGTGAGGGTACTTTTTTATTGCAGGGAATGTGAAGAGCAACTTCAGCTAATGGCCCATTTCTCATGTTTTGAGGGGAATTAAGTCATATTTTGAGAGGAGATAGTTGAGGCATGTGTGCATCTGCAAAAGGAGGTCTTGTACAGCAGATCAAAAGCATGTTTTTAATAGCAAAGAACAATTGTAAAGATAACTTAAGCATTAAAGATCAATAAAGCAGTCCTCCACTTGGAAGAAGACCTGGAGACGTAGCCACACATTGATGAACTCAGTTAACAAGTTCTTTTTATATCTTTATATTTCTTCTTGTTGTTATATTCTCTTATTTTTAGCATGGTTAATGATGGTTGAACTCTTTAATCATTCATGAGAATCAAGTGAATGTCATTTTGTTATTAATAACTTTCAGTTTTGGATCAAAGATTTGGTTGTGTTGGAAGGTTTAACAAGTGCAGGATTGGATGCTCACAATATTCAAATCTCGAAGAGGAGAAGGATCATTGGCTGAATTAATGTCATAGATAGAATGGGTGTTGAGGAAGAAAAGAATGGCAACCGAAGAAGAAACTTCTCCATGAACTAGAAAGTTTGAAGAAGCATTTTTCTCCATGTCAGAAATGGTCAAAGTGTTATATGATTATTTCTTGGAGAGAAAGAAACCTTTTCTAGGAGAACCTTTTACAAAGGATAAAAGTGAAGGGAAAGGATAATCTTCAAATCCTCCTCCTTCACCACCTTCTTCTCCTTCTTCTTCAAGTTCTTCTTCAAATGTTAGTTCTCATTCTACTACACATACTATACAAAAGCATACACATAAGCATAAGTCTGTCATGCCTTTATTAAAGCTTGATGTTAAGTTTGATTTTCCTTTGTATGATGGGTAACTAAATGTAGAAAAGTTAGATAATTGGATAAGACAAATTGAAGTATATTGCAGGATACGAAAAATCATAGATGAGGAGACTATGATCTAGCTTGCTAGTCCCAAGATGGGAGGAACCTCCCTTGTGTGGTGGGAAAGAAGGACAAAACAGGATCTTAAAATTTTGGGTAATACACTCTCTTCATGGCTTTATTTTACATCTGCATTATCAAAGAAATTGTATCCTCTAGCTTAAATGCAACAAGCTATTATGTCATGGCAGAACTTTAGGCAATTAAAGGGACAAATTATTCAAAGTTATACACAGGAGTTTTGAAAAAGAGATTTATTGTTGGGAATACCATTGGATGCTCAAGAGACATTTCTTAAGTACATAGGTGGTTTTCATAGCTATTTACGACATACCATTATTATGTTTAATCCAACTAGTTTAGATGAGGTGTATGTGCAAGCGACTCATCTTGAATCTAGACGCAAGAATGTAAATGTTGATTTTGTAAAACCATTTAAACCTATTGAAGGAAAATTCAAAGGAAAGGGTAAAGAGAAGTTTAAAGGGAAGGATTCAAATACAGTGAAGAAGGAAAAACCTACATGCAATCATTGTAAAAAAGAAGGACATAGTGAGGATCGTTTTCGGATCCTTCACCCAGAATTGAAACCAACAAAGTTTGGAAATAAAGGGAAGCCAAAGACTACTGCAACAGCTCAAACAGACTTGGGGTCTGATTTGGGAGATGAGACTGAGGTCACATTCACGGGAATCAAAGGTAAAAATTATGAAGCTAGTACAATTTCTTCCATTTATTCTTTAAAAGTTGGTAATGAAGTTGATGAGATCAAACAAACAGAATTTTTTCACATAAGGTAATTTCCAAACATACAAAAATTGATACTCCATTTGATATCAGAGACAATTTTTAAAAAGTTGGTATTAACTACTAAACCTCATAAGAAACCATATCCTTTAGGATGGATTCATAATGATAATCAGTTGC
The DNA here is from genome assembly GCA_000966675.3 of Picea glauca. Taxonomy (NCBI): domain Eukaryota; kingdom Viridiplantae; phylum Streptophyta; class Pinopsida; order Pinales; family Pinaceae; genus Picea; species Picea glauca. Next base: position 31,166 of record JZKD02S2251608.1, on the reverse strand, counting down.
AAGTGAATAGGCAATGTGTTCTAAAGTTTGCTATCAATTCAATAGTTATCGATGAGGCTGAGTTAGATGTGGTTCCACTAGATATATGTGGTATTGTACTTGGGACTCCATGTTTGTATGATAGAAAGGAAATATTATATAGTGAAGACAATAAGTATCAATTAAATAAAGATGGAAAATAATATGTTCAAAGGGTTCATCAAAAGAAATTGAATCTATCACTAATCAACTCAGTGAAAATGAAGAGAATTGTAAATGTCAGTAAAAGATATTTACTAATGGTCATAAAAGCTAAGGACACTGTCAGAATTGATACTTTTCAAGATTGTGATACAAATTTTAAATATGAATTAGTTAGAATTGTTTCTGACTATGATGATATATTTCATGTCATGAAAGGATTACCTCAAAAACGACAAGTTGAACATGAGATACAATTACAGTAGGATGTTCCTCTTCATAACATTGGAATGTATAGGTTATTAGCTTCGTAACAATTTGATTGAACAAGGGGTCATCAGACCAAGTGCTTCTCCATGTGGGTCACCTATCATCCTAGTTCCAAAGAAATATGGCACATGGCGCATGTGCGTGGAATTTCGAGCCTTGAACAAGATCACGGTAAAAAAACGCTACCCTCTTCCTCGCATTGATGAGTTGTTAGATCAATTAAAAAATGTGGTTTATTTTACTAAGTTAGACTTAAGAAGTCGTTACCATCAAATCAAAGTTGTTGAACAAGATATATGGAAAACTACTTTTAAAACAAAACAAGGATTATTTAAATGGTTAGTGATGCCATTTGGGATTACTAATGCACATGCTACTTTTATGTGGGTTATGAACTCGATGTATTCAAGCCATTCATTGATGATTTTGTAATAGTATACTTAGATGATATTCTTATTTTCAGTAGCACCAGGGAAGAGCATGTCCAGCATGTTAAACAGATACTTTTAGTGTTGCAGAGAGAGAAAATGTTTGTAAAGTTGTCAAAATGTGAATTTGGAAAAACATCTCTTGTATATTTGGGCTACATTGCAGGGGGTGGAGAACTCAAGATTGATCCCTCTAAAGTTGAGGTCATTTTAAATTTTCCAAAGCCTACAAATGTAACTGAAGTAAGAAGCTTCATGGGGACAACACAATATTGGATGAATTTTATTGCAAACTTCTCTCTAATTGCATCTCCTTTACATGAGTTGACAAGTGTGAAAGGGGATTCCAGTGGGGAGGAAGCTAGCAAAAGGATTTCGACACTTTGAAAGTGAATATTAGTACAACTCATGTTCTGGCATTTTCAGATCTCCAACAGTCTTTTTAAATTGAAACCGATGCAAGTGACTATGCCATGGGGGCAGTGTTGATGCAACACAGAAAGCCTATATGCTATCATTCTCAGACCTTCACTACAACAATAATTAACTATCCAACCTATTATAAAGAATTGTATGATTTAGTACAAAGTGTTAAAAAGTGGAAACACTACTTAATGGGAAAATAAACAATAATACATACTGATCACCAACCATTACAGTATCTACAATCACAAACTAAGCTACAACAATCAATGTATTTTAGATGGATGGGGTTTTTACAACAATTTCATTTGGTAATCAGATATAAGAAGGGAATTCATAATAAAATTGTTGATATGTTATCAAGGCCTCCTAGTACAATTGCTACAATCCTTAATCACAATTCAATTACTCATGAATGTTATATTGAACAATATGCCGAGGACAAAGATTTTAAGGAAATCTATGCAACTTTAAGTCATGGTAAAAAAGTAGAAGAATTGAATTATCATATTAAAGACAAACTTTTGTATCATTTGGGCAAGTTATGTATTCAAGAAAGTGAAAGAGTCCATGTAATCAGGGAGGCACATACTTCTCTTATAGCAGGACATTTTGGTGTAGACAAAATAGTTGCTTAGTTACAAAGGTTATGTTATTGCCCTTGAATGCATGAAACTGTGTCCAAGTATGTAAAAGGATGTACTATGTGTGCAATAAGCAAACCAAGTAACATAAAGCTAGGATTGTACACTCCACTTCCTATTCCTTCTAGACCATGGGAAAGTGTCTCTATGGATTTTGTGAGGGGATTTCCTATGTCTAGGAAAGGTCATGATTAGTTGTATGTAGTTGTGGATAGGTTCAGCCAGATGTGTGTTCTAATTCCTTGTAAAAAGAAAGTCACAGCTAAACAAATAGCACAAATGTTCTTTGAAAAGTATGGGTTCATTTTGGGTTAGCTACTTCTATTGTATTTGATCGAGACTCCAGGTTCATGGGGAAATTTTGGTCAAGCTTGTGGGAACTTATGGACACCAGACTAAAGAAGAGAACAACATTTCATCCACAGACGGACGAGAAGATAGAAGTGGTGAACATAACAATAGTGCATCTACTTCGTGCATATTGCATCAAACATCATAAGCTTTGGGATGAACATTTGTATTATGTGCAACATCTGTATAATTGAGCCAAGCATTATTCTACTCAGAGATCTCCATTTGAAACATGTTTGGGATACTTTCCAAAATCTCCTTTGGATTTTGTCTTTGGGAAAGATATTTCATTAGACAGAGACAGTGATGTGGACAGGGCTACAAAGTTCATTGAATGGATCGAGTTGATTCATCAGGTAGTATAGGAACAGTTGGAGAAAAGCCAATCCAAATACAAGGTGAGACATGACATGCATCGAGTTGATCATCAGTTCAAAGTGGGAGATCAATTTTGGTTATACATCAACAAGGAAATATTGCAAGGAGAAGGCAAAAAGCTAAAACCAATTCGTTATGGTCCTTTCAAAATTTTAGACAAGATTGGTCATAATGCTTTCCGGTTAGAATTTCCTCCATATGTGCAAATTTATTCAATTGTAAATGTGGAAAACTTGAGATTGTATGAGCCTCCTATGATCGAGGATCAAGGAGAGAATGTTCAGATTCCTTCCATAGAAGATTTTTCTCCTGAGTATATGAATGAGTTGTAGAAAGATACCATTTTGGAAAAAAGACTTTGTACTTCTCGTAGGGGCGATGTGGAGTATCTTCAAGTGGGATTGAAGGACACAAATCCAAGTCAGGCCAAGTGGATGGAGATTGAAAAAGTGAGGGCACAGTATCCTCACTTATTTACCAACTAATACCAGAATTTTGGTGGTCCAAAAGCTTCCGAGTGGGGAGGATTGATCCAGGAGGATCCTCAAGTTCAGAAAATGCTCAAAAATAAAAGTTATCAGAATCGAAAAAAACCAATTCCATTGCATCAGTCTCGTCGTGCTGATTCCAGCCATATATTTACTTCCTCAAACGAACATTGTATGCCAAAGTTATCACACTCTGATCAAACTCCAAAACAGTCAAAAAGTCAATGCTGATGTCATCATGATGTCATGATGTCATGATGACATCATCATGCTGACATGACATCGTCTAGAGGTGACACATGGCATATGATCGTACAGTGGCATGGCATAGGATTGGCTTGATGACTGGGAAGCTATGGAAAACATGGTCCAATCAGTGCTTAACAAGTGTCACCATCGTGGACGAATGTAATGGTGGAACGTGGCCCAGTCATGCACTGCCACATGGCACGTCTTTATTGGTAGTTGTTGTAAAAGGTATTTGGACTCCACCAGAGTCGAACCTGCGACCTCCGGGCATGGGGGAAAGTCTTGGCAGGGCCAGGCTACCAACCTGCCTGCGATGGTTCTTACTACCCAAAGCCTAATTTAATTATTTGAATTAACACTAAGTTTTGGGAGGAGGTGGAAAGGACTGGGGTCTATCCCCAGCCCGTGGTCTTATTACATGTTCATACACCCACAACTCAACACTCATCTCTATACACCATGCAACAAGGTTAAGGCGTGGAGGGGGAAACGGAATGGGCATTTACCACCATATAACCCAGGGGCATAACCAACAGAGAGGGTCGATCGATGGGGGGCTTATCCCATCTGATCGAAACCCGGGTCCTTTGCATGCGCTAAGAGACCAGGAGTTAATGGAGGAGGGGCCAGCATGCAACACCCTTGTGGGTTGGCTCTTGGCCATATAAGCTCATACCACCTGGAAAAAGGGGCGCGTGCCCATCCTTTAGGGCCTTAATTTATTTTTTATAACAAAGTGGATATTTTGCTATAGTTTTGGCCCAGATTGGGCCTTTTTGGATATTTCTTGGCCATTTGGAGGGGGATTTGATCCCAAAGAGAGGCCATATATTTGTGGGAAGTTGGGCTTCCATAACTGAGCCTAAAAACTAGATAAACCAGGCCTTTTGAGCTTGTGAGGGTACTTTTGTATTGTAGGGAATGTGAAGATAAGTTTGAACTAATGGCCCATTTCTCATGTTTTGAGGGGCATTGAATCATGTTTTGAGAGGAGATAGTTGAGGCATGTGTGCATCTGCACTAGGAGGTCTTGTACAACAAATCAGAAGCCTGTTTGTAACAACAAAAAACAATTGTAAAGAGAACTTGAGCATTAAATATCAATAAAGCGGTCCTCCACTTGGAAGTGGGCCCAAAGACGTAGCCACACATTGGTGAACTTCGTTAACAAGTTCTTTGTGTCTATTTCTCTTTCTTCTTGTTGTTATCTTCTCTTATTTGCAGCATGGTTAATGATGGTTGAACTGTTTAATCATTCATGAGAATCTAGTTATTGCTATTTTGTTATTAATACCTTTCATTTTTGGATCATCTACCCAAGGACTCGTTCACACCACTTTGTGGACATGCAAGTTGCATTTGTCACACTAAGGGTTCTTGCAAGAGTGTAAGGTTACTTAGATTCTATCTTCGTTCTAATACAACACAACCCCTCTCGATCCTCCCTTTCACTTAATTATTTCCACCTATACTTCCTCCTTCCTCCTTTCCTCCTAGAAATGATTGATGTGACTTAATTTATGGTTTAAGGATGTTAGCACCAAAGTTGTTTCAACATCTCCTATTTCATAGGTTCTGATTTTGTACTAAATCCTCAAGAGTTCATTCCCTAGGACTCCATCTACAACATAGATCTTGAACCTATTGTGTTTCAAACATAAATGATTCAATTGGGCTCTCATTTCCACTCAGTATTCTTGTCTTCTAATGTTCTAAACATTTAGTAATTGCAATTCTAGATAGTCTTAAGCGATGATTGAAGAAAAATTTAACCTTTAACATTTGGATCTTTAACATTTGGATATTATTTAGATCTATTTTGAATGAATGATTTACCCCAAGACTATAATATTTGATTATATACAAATTCATAATTGAGACAAAAATATATCATTAAAACTCTTCCATTAATTATTAAAATGAGAAAAATGCATAATAGTACAATTAACAAGGATGGAGAGTTCGATTAATCTTGTATGTCAAACTCCTAAGGAAAATTGCCAGTGTGATTACAGATAAAAGAGAAAGAGGAATAATAAGATGTGTGTATAAATATTTATATTGTTGTGCAAAGGTTTGTTCACAATGATGGTTTGGCTTCCAAAAAGAGTTAACCTTAATATAGTTGAGTTACCAAAACTTAATTAAAAAAATAGTTGGCCTTCCATAATAACCATATTGTAGATGTGTACACATAATGATAAAATGAATGTGCAGAAGAATAGAATTTGCATGCAAACTCAAGAGCTAATCATGTATGATGTTATATATCCCAAACATTAGAAAGCTTTTGAAGTGTTGCCTTGCACCCTTGAAGGTCTACCCTTGATGTGTCACCTATAGATGGGACGTTGACCCCACGATGAGCATTTGCATGGTTTGATGTTGGGGTGCAAAGGTTGGTGTGTTCAATTAGAGGAGCTAAAGTGCTTCACGGTCCTCTAAATTTGTTCTCGGATTAACTAGCTTTATTTTACAGAGCACACTATAATAGAACATCTTGCCAAGTTATTAAAAAAAAATTGCGAAAGTTTTGTTTATGACCGGTGTCAACTCGGATTTGTGAGAGTGTGGAAGGGATCAAAATGGATTTATAATTTAATCTGGTAATATAATTAGTTCAATTTCTCAATGGTCGAGGTCTTTACTAGTTGTAGAAATCTGCATTTCTTCCTCGACAAAATAGAATGACGTTAGTTTTATTTTAAATTTTTTATGTTATTTTAATCTTACATTTTAATATAAAATATAATATGTTTTTTGTTAATTTAAAATCGAATATCATGGAATGATATTCATGTTATACCACCAACCTAATACTAATTATAAATTCGCCTATCAGCCGCACAAATAATACTCAGTACTGCAGTGTACAAGATTCATGTAATAATAGATGTAATAAGGGTATAGGAAAAATGTTTTGTCGAGGCATGTAGTAGAAAACATGAAGATTGACACCTTCTATGTGCTGAATTTCATCACGTTGAGATTGGTTTTGATGAATGTTTGTGTTTTACACCATGAGATACAATACATCAAATACAAGAAGTTTGTATTGTTGTTGGCTTGGAGAAGAGAAATGATGAGAAGAAGGTAAGATGGAGATGAGTGTTTTAAGAACCTAAAAGTTGTCGTATAAGAAGGAAAGTGAACGTGAGATTTAGTCTAGAATCCGAATTACTTAACATTGGGCTGTATAGATAAGATATTCATTTTGGAGGTAGATGAAGTGTAGTGACAATTGCAGCAGTGGTTGGAGTAGGGAGTCATAAAGCCTAATGCTTCACCTTCTGGGTCACCCATCATCATAGTACCCAAGAAAGGTGGAAGTTGGAGAATGTGCATCAACTATAGAGCTTTGAACAAGGTGACCATCAAGAACATATATCATTTTCCAAAGTTTAATGAGTTGTTTTATTTACTATAATGGGCTATGTTTTCCACAAAGCTAGACCTTAAAATAGGGTATCACCAAGTGAGACTAAAAGATGAAAAAATGTGGAAGACAACATTATAAACAAGGTAGTGTTTATAAGAATGATTAGTTGTGCATTTTGAATTAATAATAATAATAATCTATTTTTAAGGTCACGACCAAGCCAAACACCAAATTGGTGTATGAGACCCCTTTGTTTGTGGGGCAAGTGATCCAGTTGGATATCGATGGCCACCCACCTATTCCAACTAGCTCCTCTTGTTTGTTTTTAGTTCAACACATTCTTTTGTACTTTGTTGTAATTGTGGGTTCTACACTTTTGGGGCTATCTGAATCCCTACACATCTTCCAAGTGGATACCGGTGGCCTCTCACCTAATCCAACTGGCTTATTTTGTATGTTTTCACATCATCACATCTTGTTGTACTTCCAGGTCCATTTTGGAGCCATAAACAATGTTTTTTTGGCTCACCACAGTCAAACTATAGACATAGTCAGAGTTTGATGGCGAAAAGTTTAGTTCTCTGAAAGACCTTTCCAACGAGCTATCATGCACCCAAAACGGAGGCTGTATGCAAACGTTATGACCCTGAGAAGTTGAGGTCCCAACTTACCCATAGTGGCCCACATGAATTTTGGTGTTTCACCTTCTAGGGTTAGGTTTTTGGATGTCTAGGGTTTTGTCATTCATGACTAATATCAAAAAGGCCTTTGGAGCCTCATTGTAATCATTTATGCTCAGACGGATGCGCGTAGAAGCCACATCTCTTCTTAGAGATAGCTGCCACCATTCAAGCAAGTGTTTCAGTTCCATAGTTTTACAATTTCAACCTATTTAATTTATTCAATAGAAGATATTGTTTATTGGATATCTGTGGTATTATTCATATCTTTGTGTTTATTGTATTCAATCAATTAATCAGTTTTTTCCGCTCCTAATTCTGGATCAACAAGGGACCCCCTTCGTGCAACAAATTGATTTCTAAAGTATACAGAGATATACATACCCTATCCCCCTCTCGATTTGAATATGTGATCTCCAAGGAGGAAGCATGTGTTGTCAACCATTAGGCCCATTGTAATGCACCTAAAAATTTAATGTATTTGACGAATGATGCATTGTAACGTCCATTTATATATTCTTTTGTAATTTTGTTTCAATATGCCATACTAATCTTCAATGATACTTGGTAGGAGCACATCTCACATCTAAATAGGTGTTGGCCACTGTTAAGAATGATCAATTGATTTCTAATCCCAATAAGTGTGACTTTGGAAGATATACTTTGGTGGAGGAGAAATGAAGGTTGATCCAACAATAGTTGAGGTCATCAATGAGAGGCCTATCCCTACCATTTTGATAGAGGAAATAAGTTTTATAGAAGCAGTTCAATATCTAAGGAAGTTCATTTCAAAATTTTTAATAATGGGCACAGGTCCATAATATAACAATGAAAGGAAGGTAAGGAGCAACATAGTCTTTTGAAGAGATAAAGGGGAAAATCAATTATGCATCAATGTTGACCATGCATATTGCAACAACCTTTTGACATTTAATTATTGCAAGGGGGTAGTCTGTATGCAAGGAGGAAGGCTAGTTTATTACCATTTAGAGATGATCCATGGAGTATTGTTGAAATAACTTAGGTAGGATAAGAAAATATTTCCCTTAGTACAAGTAGTTAAGGAATGAAAAAAATATATATTAGGGAAGGAAACCATAGTCCACGTTGACCATCAACGAATGAATATCTTGTAAAGCTAGTTAGCAAAAATCACTAGATAAGTGATTATAAGTGGATGGGATTTTTCAAAAAAACGGCACATGGTTATCAAGTATAAGAAAGGTGTGAAAAATAAACTTGTAAAATTATATTCTATCAAGGCCACCGCCATCGAAGATTACAATTGTGGGATTTATTATGAAGCATGATCCCTTCACACATGATCAACTAGTGAAGAATGTAGGAAAGATGCAAATTCTGAGGATATCTTTCAGTCATTAAAGAAGAAAGCAATCATTGAAATGGAATGAAATGAATGTCATCTTCAAGATAGGCTACTCTATAAGTTGAGTAAGTTGCACATATACCATAGGGAACAAGAATTCAATGAATGAGGAATGCTCATACTTTACATATTGATGAACATTTTATTGTTGGAAATATCATTGCAAATCCACAATGGAATTTCCATTGACTTAACATACAAGAAAAAGTTTCCAAGTTCATTAGTAATTATGTTCTTTGTACCACCAATAAGCCAAATAATGGAAAACTTGGGTTATACATGACATTACCAATATCGAGCAAGCCTTTGAAAAGTATCTCTATGGATTTGGTTGGAAGTTTTCCATAAGAGAACAAGACAACCTTTATAGTTGTGGATAGGTTCAACTAGATGTGTGTTCTTTTGTTTGTAAGAAGACCATTTCATGTCCTAAAGTTGATAAGTTGTTTTTTGCCAATGTATGGGTACAATTTGCTTTGCAAATTTCAATAATGTCTAATCAAGAATCTAATATTTTTTAGCAAGTTTCAAACAACATTGTGAGAAAGGATGATACAACACTTAATATAATTTAAACTATTGTATCAAATAAAGTTGTGAAAAAAAAAAATCCGTATTATTGAGAGGACATAACAACAAGTACACAAAGACATGGATGAGAAAATAGTTTATATTCAACATATATTCTTCCAATCTTATATGTATCGAATGGGCTTAACTATTTGTTTGAGATTGTGATTATATGATTGGCTCCTTGAAAGTTTGAAAAATAAAACACACTAAAAAAAAAGTGATGGCCGGGAAGTGGTGATGCAATCTTGAGAGGCACGTTAGATTATGGCATTCAAAGGGAATAAAGAGGCATATGTGTTTCTTTGAGACATTCATAAAAGGAATAGATCATTACCTCACATTATGGCATTTAACAAGGAATAAAATTATTTTATGTTACATTCTAACCTTTAATTTGATTTTATATAAGTATGTAATAAATTATAACAATTTATACAATAGCATATTGTGTTGTGAAGAAGAAAAAAAACTAAAAAATCATTTTTAAACATTCGAAAGTGGAACAAAGGAGGGTTATCTTGCATTATGAAATTCAAGAAGAAATAAAAAAATGTGTGTATGTGACATTCCAATATTTCAAATATATCACTTTAAGCTTTGATTTTATGTTGCATTGCAACATTCAAAAATGATGAAAAGAGAGTTAGTTAACATATGTTTCTAAAAATATGTAATAAAATAAAACAATGTATATGAATGTATATGATAGCATATTATGTCACTAAAACACAAAAAGTCGCTCCAGAAAATCCCCGCGCAAGAGCAGAAAGGGAGCACCCTAATTAAGATTCGAAAGCATTAACCCTTTTCGTCTTTTATTAAGTACGAAATAAAGTAAGTTCAGAAGGACCTATCCCCCCTGCGTGGCTGGCAGAACCTATCCCCTCTCCCTGGCTCTATGTTCGCTCCTCTTTCAAGTAGTAGAGCATGCAAGGCGCCCAACCTCAAAGAAATTGAATTAATCCCGCTCAATATAGAGAAAGTATCTAAAAATCCAAAATTAAGTAATGAAAAATCAAATTGAGTGGCCCTGATGAGTCGTAGTAATGTCGGTGACACCTAAAAAAGAGATTTCACAAAAAGGAAATGATGAATGAGAGGAGCGAGGGTGTGAGGTACGAACCTGCTCGACCAATAGGGAGAGGATACGAGCCGCTCCCCCCAAAGAGGGCCTCATGCTGGAAGTGTAGAAACGATATTACCATATTCCCACATCCTAATACAGTAGATATTTACCCATTTAATTGTGCTCACGCTCATGGCTGACAGCTACCCAAGCGAAATACCTTCCTTATGGACTACTAGAGTCTCGTAAGGCTACCATGGTCCTGACTCTAAGGCAAGTAGTGGGATTAAGGCTCAAGGTCTTACTGTACAACAAGTAGTTCTTCCACTCCAGCTTAAGACTACAACTTCACTCTGGTCTTAGGGCATGGTCATAAAGACGTACCAGGTCCTAATCCCTCCCTCTTGGGTTCCATAGGGCCTACCTGTAAGGGACTATAGCTCAGTTAGTAAGGCAGGGGACTAAGACTATCCTATCTCTGCGTTATATGCCATATAGTCCTCACTAACAATGGCAATATATTCCTAATCTCTCTAGCTCTCTCCAATAGTTTACCTGTAGTTTATTTTCCTAGTTTCTTTGCTAGTTTCTTTTCCTATAAGAAATCTAGCACTATAGATTATTAGCTCTTTGTTTCTTATTTTGTTTGTTATTACATCTGTTATAATTCCTTATTAGCTTTTGTTAGTGGGATTAGTGGGATTAGTCCATCTCTCAGTGGGCTCTTAGTTCGCATAGTTTCCTTAGTTTGATTAGCTTATTTAGCTTAGTTCTCTCGTTGTTAGCTTCGTTAGTTCCTTCCAATTAGCTAGTTTAGTTAGTTTAGTTGGCTTAGCAAGCCGCACTCCGTAGTACACATTCAGTACGAATTCAACCTGGAACTGCCCACATCGGTAGAGAAGGGTGCACCGAAACTGATTGATTCACTTGATAGAGCACATAGTTGGAGGTGAGGCGGGACGACAGACAGACAACATATTTTGAGCTTTACCCATAGTCCGCTTTACCCATTCAATCGCACTAAAACACCATGAGCTTTGGCCCCTCTACTGGTTGTTCTTTGTAGTCGTTGTAGTTGTTAGCTATAGTCTAGTGGTAGTAGATTAGGAAGTTCATATTATATTTGGACTAAGGAACAAGGTTTTGTTCCATACAGTTAGGTGTCCTCCCTCATCACGAGGTCCCTATTAATTACATACCTTCTTTCCCGTACAGTACGGTTGAGTGTTCATCGAACCCAGGTTGTCAGTGGTTGAATTGTTAGCTCTCGATGTATTGGAACCAAGCAACAAACCATCTTCCCTTCCCGGAAGTCATGGTCTTATTGTCAATAGTATGGTGGGATAGTTGTAATATCTCTAGAGTTGTCCCCATTTAATCGCTAACGCTCATGTTGGAACTGGTCATATTTCCCAGGGCTATTCCTAAGGCAGTATCGAGGTGATTTGCGACGTTCTAGGTAATAGGGTAAGACTTATGGTCTAGGTCCTAAGGCACGAGTCATAAGGTAAGGATAGTTCAGTAAGGTAGGTCGTAGGGTAAGGGTGGCTCGTATCATCCCTCCTTCAAACGACTTGACTTGTTCAGTCTGATTAGTTGGCTCCTCCTTCCCGGCCAACAAGCAGCATAAGTGAAAGAATCAAATCTGTATGGTTGACCTTCCTCGAACAACTGGACTTCTTCGGTGCCCTCACTTTGTCGGCTCCTCTTTAAAAATAAAAATAAAAGAGGGTAACCTCACATTATGAAATTCAAGATGGAATAAAATAGGCTTATGTCACACTCTAAAATTTGAAACATAATGCTTTGAGAGATTGCATGTTGCATTGTGGCAACCAAAAGTGAAAAAAGGTGGGTTATTTAACCTATAATATGTAATAAAATATGGAAACATATATCATAGGGTGTGTCACACAAACACAAAATGTTACTTGTAACCTTAAAAAAAATAAAAATGGTTACCTTGCATTATAACCTTAGACACCTTGTCGTTTCTAATGTTTAAAAAAAGGAATAAAATAAGATTACCTTGCATTATAGCATAATGTCACATAAACACAAAAAGCCACTTTTTAACATTTAATACAACAACATATACAATAGAAAATAAAAATGGTTACCTTGCATTATAACCTTAGACACCTTGTCGTTTCTAATGTTTAAAAAAAGGAATAAAATAAGATTACCTTGCATTATAGCATAATGTCACATAAACACAAAAAGCCACTTTTTAACATTTAATACAACAACATATACAATAGAAGATTATGTAGAAAAAACAAATTAATGTTTCGTTTCTAATGTTTAAAAAAGGAATAAAATAAGATTACCTTGCATTATAGCATAATGTCACATAAACACAAAAAGCCACTTTTTAACATTTAATACAACAACATATACAATAGAAGATTATGTAGAAAA
>JZKD02S2251597.1:20065-36692 GCA_000966675.3 Picea glauca | reverse complement strand
TAATTAAATCACTTTAATTAATTAATTAACCATTTTTCCTCTAAAAAGTAGTTTATCCCTCCTGGTGGCTTCCCTGGCCATTGAAAGTCACTTCTCATCATCCTATCCTGTAGTGTTGTTCCTCCTGATCCCAATGCGCTATCACACTAAGAGGTTTCTCCAAGTATTATGCCCAATATGACCTCCTTAGTGAATTTAATTAACATATAGCCCAGAATAACTCAAAATCACGGAAATCGTCGGAATGCAATGGAACCAAATCCAAGTTGTGCGAAATGGATCATAATGATGAAATAAGATGAGTGATGCAAGACGGACCCCAAAATACACCTCAATAGCCCCTGTACTCGCTATAACCTCCATCTGGCAACTCTGGTCATCATAACACTCTGTAATATAATGATGTCCCAAGGTGGGGACATTACAGCAATCTCGAAGCAAGCACCCATCTCCATGCGGCCATCATGAAGGACATCACCCACGCTGTCAAGAGAACTCCAACGCCCAAAGGAAGAATACCAAGCAAGCACCCAACTGAGGTCAAGCAACCACCAAGTAAGACATCTCCAATGTACAAATCCATCACAGACCATCCAAGGGCTGAATATACACCATGTACCCCAAATCTCATGAAGCACCCCCAAACATGGGGTAAACACTTTTGAAGCAACTTGAAAGCTAACAATTGGCACATGTGTTGAAAAGAGTTGGGCATGGGAGAATATGTGGCACACAATTAGATGAGAAGTGCCTTGCATAAGGACACTTGTATAGCTTGTTGGAGAGTGCACCATCTTGGAGGAGGGACATTGAGCCCAAAAAACATCAAGCATGGAGGGCATTTGATCTTGGGGGTTGGATAAACCCTTGTATGACACTTGTGTATTCCTATATTGTAGAGCCCTCCATGTGAGGTTGCCTTGTCCGTTACTTGGATGGACACATGTCCTTATTTTATGTTAGCCTCCCTCAACTACTCTATATATAAAGCGAGAAGAGAGCTCTTATATTCATTCATCATTCATTTGTACTTTATTCTTTGTATTGTCTTGGAGAAGTCTTGTAGGGAGCAAGAGAATAGGGTTCATGTGGAAACCCTAAGAGCATGACGTTAGGGTTCATGAGCAAATCATAGGATAAGACAAGGAGAGAGAGAGACAGCTTGGATGTTCTTGGAGAGATTGCTCTTGTGTGTTGCTAGGGTTCTCTCTTGTGCGTTGCTAGGGTTTGCTCTTGTGTTGCTATAGTTTGCTCTTGTGATGCTAGTGTTTGTGCCATGCATGTAAACCCTAGAGAAGAACATGATGTTGAGTATGATGATGGTTATTATGGTTTTTATTGTAGCACTAAGGTTTCCGTCCTAGTAGAAACGTGGAGAGTAAAGCTAATGCCTTGCATGATTTTGGGGCCTTGCTCTTGTGGGATGCAAGGCTAAGGCAAGATCATGGAAAGATTAGATGATAAGTATAAAGCTTGGTGTGATGCCTTGCTTGGAAAAAGACTCAGTTATTGTATCCTTGATGTCCCAAGGAGGTCTTAGTGCTTGTGTTGATGCAAAAGTTAAAGACCTAGGGTTTGAGGACTCAAACCTTAAGATGAACACGTAGATTTGGAGGCTAGCACTATAGTTGTCTCGCCATGTCCTTGTGTGATGCAACATGGCTAAGGTTTGTAAACCTTAAGGAAAACAATAGTGCCGATGTGGATGTGTGATACAAGCTTGGTGTATGTGCTAAGGAGGACTTGCCAATGTTGATGCCAGCATGTAGAGAATCTTTGGTGGATTAACCAGCTTTGGTTGGAAGTGTTTCCTAGCTAGGAGGAGTTGGTGGCTACTAGCTAGGGTTTTCTTATGGTTTCCCTCAATAGGCTTCAGAGAGCTTGACTAGTACCAGCTTGTGATAAAGTTGTGGTTTGTATTTGTACTTCATCTTATATATATATGAAGTTTCCAGCTATCCAAATATTGTGTACATGCAGATTTGATTTTCAGCTTATGTTATCTTCGTGATTGAATAGATTTCAGCCCTTGGTGTTCATGCTAATTTGACATGAAACATTGTCGAACTGGTTAAGTGATTTAACACACATCCAAAAGATAAAGGAGTAGATTTGTCGTTGTTATAGTCTGCTGTAATAAGACATTTCATATCTGTTATATGCCTTGAAAAGTGTGAACTAAGTGCTGTAGCATCGTGGTATTGAAATACACTCATATGGTATTTATTCTCTTGGGCTGCCAAGTGAAATTGGGTTGAAGGGAAGTGAAATATTACTGCTGTAATTTAATGTTTCAAATCAGCCCTAAGGATAAAAGTTCATAGGAATTAGATCCTGGAAACCTCAAGTAAATGAGATGAAATTTCACAATTGCATTAAATGCCCAATTCTCTAAATTTCTACGAAGAAATGGGTCAGCAAGTGGCAATCCAAGGAGAGCCAGGGCTAGGGGGCTCATTTGCAACCTTGAAGGGAATACATGTCTCATCTTTAAGTGAGGCTTGGGCGGCATCACATCAAATAACTATGTTGAGGCATCCGTGTTGCTTAAAGGTATGATATTGACAAAGTAATTTGCTGGTGATAAATAAGCTTCAATGCATCGGTAACTCAGTGGTCATTATCAGCATTGTTGGGATATACCAACACACAACTTATTTGTGTGTAAATTACGACAGGTGTATTCACATGTGCCACATGTGTAGGCTCAAGTGAGAAGGGAGGTTATGCATTACTGGGGCAATGCATGAATTAGTCATGATGAGGATTATGTAATGTATGCTCTTTTGTGAGACTATAAATCTATGAGAGATAAAGTATGGGATGGGCTCCCCAAAGGGGGCATCATACAGCTATTCCTTTCCAGCACTAGTTTTGACTGCCTTTGCATTGTTGGAGAACCATTTTGGGCACTGAAACGAGGATATCCAGTGCCAAGATCACTTAGAGAAGCAACAACATGTTTGGTTGTGTGACACACACCGTTTCACAGACACAAGATGACAGGAAGGTTTCCTTGACCTTCGTCGCTACCTCCATGTCTACTTCTTGCTTTCACCTTCATGTGTTTCCTTCACCTTCAAGGAGAAGGCAGAGTATAATGAATATGTATTTGACTCAACTATCCTAGTTACATTATGATTAGTTCAAGTTAGTTAATAAAGTGCATCGACCCAAAGGTCATTATGAACCTTCATGCATTTTTTATATATTTTGTATAAATACTCTTCTCCTTCAACCTTGGAGCAGACAAGGCAAGGAATGAACTGAATTTCCAGCTTACGTTTGTTTTTCTCCTTCGGTATAGGTTGTCTTGGCGTATTTAGTGCATCCGTTGTATTGCTGATTGGAAGAGTTCGCATTGCGACATAGGGCATGCCACCCCATCTCCCTCATTTCTTTTTTCTTCTGAAATTAGATTTTTATTTAGTATTTGCAGTATTGCACTACCTTTTCAATGATTTATGGTCCTTTAACTCTGAATGTGACAAAAGTTGGTTAAATGATGAGATTTTTCCCCTTATGACAAGAAAAGTTGAAGTATTAAACAATTTAAGTTTGATTGTTTTGTACCTAAACTTCCTTAAACTGATTTCATTCACCTTTCTTTTGTAGACAAGCAAGTATTTCTTTTATTAATGAAAAACTGTGATGCAAGGCCTGCTCTGGAAGATGCTACAGCTTGTAAAATAGTTACACAACATTTCTGGTCTTTTCTTCATCGTGTTGAGAGCATATATAAAAGAGTTGAATCGTTATTTCCTTTAATAACAAACTTCCACCCAAATCACAAAATGCAAAAGATGAAAATGCACATACCAAGAAAAGTTTATTTAATTATGCATTCTAGATGTACAAAGAAAAAAAGTCTTACACTGGTAGCGACATAGGCTGCCATGCTTATGGACTTAGCAATGTTGGCCATTGATGCAAGCAGCAGAAACTTTCTAGGAAAAACAGGAGTCAACAACTCCACACCGACACTGAGACTGAACAAAACTGATGTCGAAAACCTCACTCTCTGCACAAGTGACCAGTATTAACTGCAAGTCAAGACTAACATTTTATGCCATGGCAGAATAACTGATATCATCGTAACAAACCTTTAGGTCGGCATCAAACGCAGGACCAAGAATTGCTGTGTAAATAAATTTACTGAGCCGTCCAAGGCCGTCTTTGAGTACCCAATTTAAAGTTGCCGTAGAAGTGAGAGACCGCTTTGCTCCTATTCCTATGGCCTGTAGCATCGCCTGTCTTCAATTCGCACAACATCATAGTTCCATCAATATGGAGACAATAACTCATGCAAATTTGAATTGAGTGTCATCGTTTCCTTCACATATGACTGTACTTGAAAAAAAAAAAATCCGCATATCTTGGTGTCAATTTTTCAGACAACAACCATGACGAATACAGGTAACAAAATGACATAAGTTTCGATATTAAGTTCTCTTTCAGTGAAATAAATCAGAAACGTTTATATATATATAATGAGCTAAACTAAATATACATATCGATATCCAAAACAGCAATGATACAGTCTTGCATCCTCTGCTTGACTCGTAAATACTGAATACTGAATGGGAATCAGTCTCTGTTTTACAGCAGTGGACTTCGCAAGCCACGGCAATAACATGAATGCTTAATAAGCATGGAGTTACATTCGAACCCTAAGATTTGCCAATTCGAAATCAAAATTAAACATATTGCTCAGGTGGTCCAAAACATAAAAAAGAAAGAATAATGACCCACCTGCGTGGCTTGAAATTGTATAGCTGAGCTGAATATGCGGTGCACAAACTTCCACTTGAGATAATATATGTAATTCGATTGTACTTGTTGTGGAACAAAAAGGGTCATGACCACAGACCTCAGCCTTTTTACATGATCTTTGAGAAACTGCCTCAAACTTTTCGTGTGATGCCTCCTTGAATCTTTCACTAAGAGAAGGCGCTGCCCATCCCAAGCATACTGCAAACAGACCCCTCTGTTTTGCACCAAAATGGGTAGATGCAGCAGCTCTTTCTGCTTATGTTTATGTTCTTGCTTGGGCCAATCTGGACAGGTATCAGTCATGCATGCCTGTAGGTTTAATTTGAAGGGTTTTCTCTGAGATAATGAATATTTCATTTTCTGCTTCTGCTTGTGCCGATACAGACAGGTCTGCAGATTTGGATGGAAGGATTTTCTGTTAGACAATGAATGTTCCACTTTCTGCTTCTCCTTCCATGAATCTCTAGGAATCCCCTCTTTAAATACAGGTAACTTGACATGGAACAGACCATGTTGCATTTGTGAAATGATAACTGATTCAATAATATCGAAAATTGAACAGAACCCTGCCCCCTCTGTGGACTACCACGAATGGTTAAGGGTACGGTTATTCAATAATATCCAAAACTGAACAGAACCGTGCCCTCTCTCTGCGCTATCCCGAATGGTTAACGGTACAGTTTGACAAGAGTTCAAAGCAGAAGAACAGAAATTCCATGCAACACAGAGCAAATGGGGGAGGGAACGCCCAATACATAGCGGAGGAAGTCGTTGGGTTTAGAATACATTGTTAGAAACAAATTTGCATTGCAGAGATATGTTTCGCAATTTGCACGTATCTCATTTATCATCGACCAGGGAGTTTATCTGCTCCACATTATTTTTGAATCAAATTGCGTGACGAAAACAGTTTGTAGAGGCGAATAAAGATACGCGCTTATCTATGGATATTTTAATTTCAAAGTATGGACTTTTGGGTTCTCTCGTGGTGGTGGGAAGATTGTGATCGAGTAGTATCTAATTATGGACAGAATTTTGGTCTGCTTAACATTTGTTTATATTGTTTTTATAAGCAAAATTATTAATAAAAATATGTTTTTAAAATTTAAGTTTTGTTTTTATTTTTATGGTGTTGATTTTTAGACCTGGTCAACATTTAGTTCTGCATCTGTATCTAATCTGGAACAGGGCAAAGGAAAGCTGGGGTGGAAACAGGAAAAGGATTTTTTTAACAAAGTTTCTATAATTGTTGGCTAAACTCGATCAAAGATTATGTAATGGTTGGTTCAAATGGATCAAATACAACTGCTGAAGTTGCTAGCTATATCTTAACGACTCAATTTCTGCATAACTAAATAAAGAGTAATAAAGCTCATTTTAATTATACCATTATATATTTAAATATAATAATGTTTACTATGACATTTTATTTAAGTTTATTTAAATATAATAATGTTTACTGTGACATTATATTAAGGTTTGATGGGTTGTTTCCACAAAAATAAAAGTTCGCTTTTGGTCATAATAGTGTATGACATTTTATTAGGGTTATATGGGTTGCTTTAACAAAGTCAAAAGGCTTATGGTTTTCGTCAATCTTTTATATTTTAGTGTGGAAAATATTTTTTATGGTTTTTGGTCCATCTTTTATATTTTAGTGGAGAAAAATATTTTTCACAAATTTTAATGGTGGCTTGGTAACTAAAAAGATTTATTTTCACAAGTGATTGAAATTTGAAAATTACAATCCCATTGCATCAAAAATATAAGTTTACTAATTCAATAATTCAAAAATCAAAAATATAAGTTTACTAATTCAATAATTAAAAAATGTGAATGAAGAAAATATTGTTAAATATGTCTTTTAAAAACAAATTGTTAAAAATCTAAAATTTATCATTGCATCTAGAGTAGTTATGGGGAGATGTTGTCAAGTAACCTAACAAAAATTAAATAAAAAATAAATAACTACATGCAACAAAAATTAAATAAAGAATAAATAACTACATGCATACATACTTGACAACATCTAAAAAAAATTAAACCAGCATGGATCCATCTTAATTATCAAGCACCAGAGGAATCAAATTTCTCAAGGTGTAATTTTTTTAAGCATTTATTATGAAGAAATTAATACATGACACATAATTAAAAGATAAAAAAAAAACACACCTCAAAAAATTGGTTCATGTGGATGATTAATAGATTCTAGTTTATTTATAAAATTTAGATGAATATTAAATGTCAATTTATTTATCAAATTTGAATAACTTTAAAATGTTTTAGCAATGAGTAAGGAATTTTTTCCCTATCATCTTGATTGTGCAAACTTTGCAAGATACTTGATTATGCAAACTTTGACCAAACAAAATATTTTGTAAAATATTTAATAATTTAATAAGGTGTTGTTTATTTGATTAAATTGATAACCACATACTTTATATTTTTATTTTTTGAAAAAAATTAATAACGACATACTTTATATTATTTGTTTTTGAAAATTCAATAATTTAATATAGTATAAGTGTTGGAGTTGACAGGATCTTTTTAAGAGCGTTCTTTGGATGGTGGGAGAGCAGGTTAGAGGACTAGGGATAGAGGGTTAAGGTTTCCAGAAGGTTCAGGCAGTGCTTTGGGAAGGCGAGGGCGGGGGGGGAGTTTAGGTTTTTAGGCAGGACTCACAGATCTGCAATGGCGGCGAGGGATCTGGATGCGGTAGTCGAAGCGGCTAAAGAGCAAGAAAAGCCAAAATGGTTCAAAGATGCACTCGTAGGGGCGTCCAATACATTGTCAAATGACATCACGATGGCATGGACGGATAGCGATCCACCCAGAACAGAACAGTCTGACAAAGGAGTAGGTATTGGTAGCAAACAAGAAAAGCACATGAAAAACATATGTTTGACCAAGACTGTGGAGAACCCTGTGTACGAAGCCACATCCCCGCTAATTCAAGGTTACATTCAGTACATGAAGGACCATGCACTTATCGGAAAGTTCATGGGAATTTGGCCTTCAGAAAAAGCATTGATGATATCGGTGAAATCGAGGTGGAAAGTCAAAGGATATATGGAGCTAAAGTTGGGCTCTAAAGGCTTTTTAACTGTAATATTCTCCTGTTCCAAGGATAGGATCAAAATTTTTTATGAAGGACCATATTTTTTAAACTCGGTTGGGCTTCATCTGAGATACTGAACGAGATGATTCCCTCCTGAGAGAGAGGATTACACAATGGCTATGGTTTGGATAAGGCTCTACTCTTTACCCCGAGAATTATAGCACCCGAAAACTCTAGAAGGAATTGGGAATACCTGGGATCCTTTGTTAAACTGTCAAAGATCACCAAGACAACAAGATACACATCCTAGGCACGGATTTACGTATACATGAATGTGGCAGGAGCCTTACCGAAATCAATAGTCATCTCCTACCAAGACAATGATGTAAGGTACCAAATGTAATATACTATGCACAAAATTTAATATTCAATAGTTATCAATGGAACAACAAAATATTGAGAAGAGCGATACCATAAATAATACCTTTATTCAAAGAAAGCAATGTTCACTTGCATCTTCGAGGGGGAAACCTCTAGCAGAGCAGAGCTCTATTACAATAATTCTCAAGACAAGCTTTCTCATGCCTCTTACTCTTATTTATACTAATTCTATCTTCTAAAGAACATTCTAGAGGAAGATCTTTCTAGAAGCAGAAGTTTCTATTAGGTCTTCTTACATTGACTTGTTCACATTTATTAAATAGGCCTTACTAACTAATGTCGGTCTTTATTACATGGAAAATATATTTAGGCCTTATTAACTAATGTCATCCTTTACTACATGGAAAACATATTATTCTATCCATGTGAGGGGTTAGGTCCCTAACAGGCCCTCCCCCTTGAAAAATAGCCTTGTCCTCAAGGCTTAAGATGAGGAAATTGTTGCAAAATGGTAGTTGGTTCCCAGGTGGCATCTTTCGGTGGAGTATCCTTCCAGTGAACCAAAACTACCTAGATGGTGCGCTGACAGAGACGTCGCTCTCTTTGCTCCAATACGGCTAGTGGTTGCAACCAAATGGAACCTTCTTCATCCAACTCTGGTAGGTTGGTCTAGGTGTGGCATTTGGTGTCAATCACTTTCTTCAGAAATGAGACATGAAAAATAAGATGTAGCTTGGAGTGACTAGGCAAAGATAACTAATAGGCCATTGGCCCCACACGTTCGAGAATAGTATAAGGACCATAAAATTTTGGTGCAAGTTTCTTACACTGTTGGGATTTGAATGAAGTCTACTTGTATGGTTGGAGACAAAGAAACACCTGATCCCCTTCAACAAATTGACATTCAGAACAACCTTGATCTACATGTTACTTCATGCAGTCTTGAGCCATTACCAAATTTTCTTTAAGAGTATGGAGAATGGTCATGCGAACGGTAAGATTGCATTCAACCTCTTGAACCTTGGAGACACCCAACATGTATGGAAGAATCGATGGTGGCTTATGTCCGTGGACGGCTTCAAAAGGAGTCATGTGAGTGGCAGTATGGTAAGCAGTGTTGTACCACCATTCAACTAGGAGCAACCATTGAACCCACTGATGTTGTTTGTCAGACGCAAAACACCTCAAATATGTTTCCAAATACTTGTTGATCACTTCTGTTTGGCCATCAGTCTAGGGATGATAGGTTGTGTTAAGATGCAATTGAGTTCCCTGGATCTTGGATAATTCTTTCCAGAATTGCTGCTAAAAGTGGGATCATAGTCAGAAACAATAGAATGAGGCATTCCATGGAGTTTTAAGATATTATCCACAAAAATTTGAGCCATGGTGGATGTTGTGAACGGGTGTTGAAGAGAACATAAATGAGCATATTTGGAAAGACGATCCACTACCACCATGATGATTGACTTATTGCCTGATTTGGGTAAGCCAATAATGAAATCCATACAAATATTTGTCCAAATAGTATGTGGAATCGAAAGTGGTTAAAGTGTACCAGGAGGTTTGACAGTCTCTCCCTTATTGCATTGACATGTATTACATTCAGCTACCAAGGTGTGGATGCCTTGTTTCATACCATCCCAGAAGAAAGATCATTTGACCCGTTCATAAGTTTTGGTAAAACATGAATGGCTCGTTGTAGGTGAAGCATGAAACTCAAAGAGCACCTTGGATTTAAGGACCGGCTATTTGCTTAAATATAAGCAACCTTTATAGTGAAACTCTTCATTGTGCCAAGAGTACCCTGGAGCAGCTTGGGGATCCTGTTGAAGTTTTTGGATTAGGCTGGAAATTTTGAGGTCTTGCAACCACTCCTATGGAAAAACCTGAAGCCAGTCGGGGACAATGAATGAGAGGGAAAAGAGGGACCCTTCTTCTTCATATTCCCTAGAAAGAGCATCAACCACCACATTTTCTTTGCCCTTCTTTGTTCTAGGAAGTACTTGAGGCTTTGATGATCTGTTTTAATTTGGAAGTGTTATCCCAGAAGATAAGGGTGTCAGAGATCCACTGCATGAAAAATACCCAACATTTCCTTTTCATAAATCGATTGGCCCAAATGTCGATCCGACAACTAATTGTTGGTGAAAGCCAAAGGTCATCCATCTTGCATGAGGATTGTCTTGATTTCTCTCCCTGATGCATCACACTCTAGAACAAATGTCTTGGTGAAGTCAAGTAGGGTCAATATAGGAGTAGTGCACATAGCTTCTTTCAAGGCTTGGAAGGATTGGTCAGCTACTGGAGTCCAACCGAGGAGCTGCAATTTTGCCATAACTATGAACAAACTTGCGATAATAGCCCATTAAACCAGGGAAACCATGTAAGTTTTTAAGAGTTTTAGGGCGAGGCCAATTTTGCATAGCTTCAATTTTCTTGGGATCCACCCTTACACCATCCTTGCCAACAATATGACCTAGGTACTCAACTTCAAAGGCGCCAAAATCACATTTAGACTGTTTGAGGAAAAGTTGGTGTTTGGAGAGGAGAGAACTTGATCTACTTGGGCGAGATGGGTTGGCCACGTTTTACTATAGATGAGAATATCATCAAAGAAAACTAACACAAAGTGACAAGGGAAAGAACGAAAGACATGATTCATGAGACTTTGAAAAGTGGAGGGGACATTACAGATACCAAAGGGCATGACTAAGAACTCATAGTGGCCCTCATGAGTGTGAAATGCAATCCTGGGGATGTCTTCCTCTTTCATATGTATCTGGTGGTTGCCCAAATAGAGGTCAAGTTTGGTAAAGTATTGAGCCCCATCGAGTTCATCCAGAAGGTCATCTATGATAGGAATGGGAATTTTTTCCTTGATGTTAAGTTTGTTAAGGGCACGTAAATTAGGACACATGCACAAAGTGCCTTCCTTATTGAGGACCATGAAAATAGGGGAGAATAAGGGATGGTACTAGGATGGATAACACCCGCTTCTAACAATTCTTGGATAATTTTCTCAATTTCATTTTTTTTAGCAAAGGGATGAGGATAAGGGTGAACATTGAGAGGAAGAATACCCAAAATTAAAGGAATGGTCATGGTCTTTGTGGGACGGGGGAAGGCCCTAGGAGTTTGGAAAATAGTGGGATGGTGAGAAAGGAAAGCTTGAACGTCGGGGTGTATCGGAGGTGTCTCAACTACTTGAATGGAATGGAGTTGATCAATGATGTGGGAATGACCTTTTTTTAGTAACTTTCCATGTGATGGGAACTGATGATCTATGAACACCATATTGTAATGCCTTGGAATTTATACTTTTGTCCTTCCTATTGGAATTGCATGGTTAAATCATTAAAATCCATGGTTATGGGGCCAAGAGTTCGTAACCATTCAACACTAAGCACAATGTCACAACCACCCATGTCAATAGGAAACATGTGAGATCTCAAGTTATACTGACCAATTTGTAGGCGCACATTTTCATAACGCTCCCCACATTTTATGGAACCACCATTGGCAATCATGATTTGAAAATTATTGACAATACGGATATAGCAATTGACTTATTGAGCAAGGCGACGATGAATGAAATTATGAGTGTTTCCACTGTCAACTAGGATGATGAATTTCCTTTGCTTAATGTAGCCAATCAATTTGAGGGTTTGGTGAGCAGAAAAACTAGTGAGAGCATTCAACAAAATCAATGGTTCAACTTCAAGAGGATCTGAGGGCGACGAAATATTATATGTTTGGGGTAGCTCGGCTTCAGGAGAAACCTCAACATCTTCATCAGAAACATCCTCTAAAATGGCCATAAAAAGTTTTTGTTCTTTACACTTGTGCCCTGAAAAGTATTTGTCATCACAATTATAGCAGAGGCCCTTGAGTTGGTGTTCAGTCATTTTCGCCCGTGTTAATTTTTGGACCTTGAGAGGAGTGTCATGAGGGGTAGGGGTGGTGGGTTTATGGTGATGAACAAAAGAGGGTTTTCTGCTCTCGACCAAGATGACATGTTGTGCCTCCTTGGCACATTTTGTTACTTCTAACCAAGTATGGGGGCGAGCCATTATGACCTGAGCTCGTATTTCATCCTTGAGGCCACTGATAAAACATTCACTGAAAAAAGAATATGTCGTGCCCTCCATTTGGAAATCCAAGTGCTCAAAGGCAACAATAAAATCTTCCTTTGTTCTAGACTATATCAACTTGGTCAAACATCCTAAATGGTGGGTGTTTGTGCCAAAGCATTCATACAACTCAACAACAAATTGTGACCAAGAAACATACCCTTGACATGCATTTCTACACCATTACCATTGTTCCATATCCAAATAGAGAATTTCCTAACAAATCTTGGTCAACTCATCAGTAATGCCATGTAGGGAGAAATGATGTTCCAATTGAGTGACCTAGACTATTGGATCTGAGCCATCAAATTTGTTCACCTCAATTATGGCAAGACGTGGGTCACAAGGTAGGGAGCTGGAATGAGAGTACAAAGGCCAGTTGGAGTCAACATCTTCAATATAGATAGGTGGGTCAGATGAGGAAGGACCCTGGAATTTGATCATGAATTGTTAGAGAGTGGAATTGACTTCAGCAATTTGGCTACCTAGTTGTTCCTAGATGTAGTCCATTTTGGCATGAATGGCAGGAGTGTCAGTATTCACTTGGGCCTGAAGGGAAGTAAGGTCATTATTCAGTTTCTGATTGGTTTCTTCTTAGAGAGTGGGATCCATGAGGGGAATAGGGGTGGGTCCATAGAACAAAAAGAAGATAAGTGATATATACAACTACGATAAGGGAAACGAGAGAAATTCAATGGAATAAGTGGGAAATAAAGGTGTCGGGAAGGGTGTGGGTCCAAGGGTTACAAAAAAAGGTTAAAAATGATAGGTATAGCGATCAGAACGAAAAGGGGAATCCAATGAGATAGGTCTCAAATAAGGGTGCGGGAAGGACCCATACTTTTTTTTTTAACTCCTACAGAGTTATACTCCGACCTGAATAATATTACACTGTCAAAATGCCCAAATTCTTAACAAGAAAAAATGTGTAGTAATTTTGCAACCAAAATGCAGGAGGCAAGGTTGCACGACCAAAATATCCTTTATGTTCCTTGTCTGGTATGTTACCCCTGGGTTAGCGTTTGTAGGGTGCCTATGGACAAGGGCTTGCCCTGTGTTATAGCTCTCTGATATACATGTGGGGTCGAACAATAGTACTCAACCTTGTTATCCCCAACTCTTACGAATAACTAAGGAGATGATCTCTCGAGGGCCTCAGGCTGCATACATGGAGTACCAAGAGACAACATGACCAATAGTGTCCACTTGCACAAACAGAGACCCAGCTCGCCACCGCACTTCCAAGTTCATCACGACGGTATCCACCATATCAGTTGGCTTTCAGAAGACATTGGGTCTTGCTCCATGAGGTACAAGTCAGGTATTATGGTGAGTATCATTTCAAAATTTGAGGCATTTGAGTTTGTTGCATTTTAAACTTCTTTTGATTAAGCAACGTTTGCTTGGACATTATGCTCTTTTCCCTGTTTCACTTTGGTGGTCTACATTGCGCCCTAGTAAGTGGGTCACCCTTAGGGATAAGTTTACTACTGGGAAGTTCTCTTCTTACATTGACTTGTTCACATTTATTGAATAGGCCTTACTAACTAATGTCAACCTTTATTACATGGAAAATATATTTAGGCCTTATTAACTAATGTTGGCCTTTATTACATGGAAAATATATTATTCTATCTACATGAGGGGTTAGGTCCCTAACAAATGACTAGACCCAAACCATAGACTATGAACATATCCCATTCAAATGTAGAAAATTCCATGAGCACGAAGACTTGTTCTGAGACCATCCTCATAATGAAACCTTGATAGTAAACAAAGGCAAGGAGGAGGCAAACATTGAAGGCTTTGTCAAGATCCTTAATAAGAGAAAGGCATGATGAAAAGGAAATAAAACCAATGTGAAAACTTCCAAGAAAGATTAAAACAGTTTCCAGGCGCTTGCAATGGAAGAAAACCAAATGGAGAACACATAAGGAAAGAACCCGCAAAGGAAGGTCCCATCCCAACAAAAGAAACAACATAGGTTAAGCATGAAGAGCTACCAAAGCGACATCACACAAAACATAGCAGAATTATCTCCCAAAATATTGAAGGGGAGATGAATTTGCAAGATCGGTAGGACAAGGAAGGATCACAGGAGGAAGTAGAGTGGGAGGACGCCTCCCAGAACATGGATCTAGAAGATATTGAGGTTGATATCAAATCCCTCATCGCAGTACATGGGGAGCAAGAGATAAACAAGATGCAAGTGGGACAATTACACAAACTACATCGAGAGCTAATCAAAGGGAAAGGAAAAGGAAGCAATTAGGAGAATCTGGCCTCGTTCTCAGGGAAATTGGGCATAAAGACCAACCCTCTAAAGAATCCAAAGAAATTAGGCAGGGAGGAGAATAGAAGATGACACAAACCTCACTGGAAATTTCAAGAAAAAATAGATCTATTAATGTTGCAAGAAACAAAATGTGATAGCAATATGATGACCAGAATAACAAAAATATATATGGAAAAATTGTGAAGTAGAATGTATAGAAACAGAGGGGCTTCTGGGGGATTGGAAATCCTTTGGGACCCAGGCATACTAAAAGTGAAGGTAATGTCTCAAAACCCAAGAATCATCACGATTCATTATAAGAAATTGGGATCTGATGAATAAGGATTCGTTTTGAATGCCTATGGTCCTCTGACTCCAACGATGAAAAGAGATTTCATAGGGGAAATATCATAGTTGGTTCTGCTCATGCAAGATCAACAATGGATTATAGGGGGGGATTTCAACCTTATTTCGTCATTAGAAGATTAAAAAAAGGTGGAGTGTGTAAGTTGGATGCAAAGAACATGTTATTTAAGGAGACTATAGAGAAATCAAGACTTATAGATCTTCCATCCTGTTAGCACTAGAAGTCACCCTCAGATTGCATCGAAGGTAAGCCCAGTACCCATCAGTTTGTATGTCACAATGAATAATTTTAAAGAGGTCAAATGGATGCAGACTCAGGATAATACCGTTTTAACTCAGAAAACTGGACTAGCATGCGCAAGCAGTCGAGGTCTTGATCAACTTCAGTCAGTAATTTGTAGTAAAGTGTGATCAGAGGGAAGACTTAGTTAGAAAGATAAGCGAGACTGTTATGGGCATCAGGCCTTCCAACAACTCGAAGAAGACAAACTCAGGCTCAGGATCACTCGTAAGCCTAAGTTTCAGACATGAAACATGTCCAAACAACACAGTCACAACAGCACCATGATCAAACCTGCATCACGATGCAGCTACAACAACTCGACTGGATCATCCATGCCCGAGCCATTCAGTGTAAGAGGGGAAAAGATAACATAGGAAACTGATTAAAACTGGTCAAGGTACTGCTGTGATCAAACCTACATCACGACAACGTAACTACCCTCGACTGGATCATCCATGCTTGCGTGTTTTAACACAGTTGTTACAGAGAAATGGAAAGGAAACTGACTTTCATTAAACAAGAAGTCTCAAATCAAATTACATAACTAGAGAACCATAAGCTTCATCAAAAGTTTACAATACAGGAGCCTAGCTCAACCATCGACCATAAAAAAATATAAAAAATGCCTAGATATACTCAGAACAATTCACCACCAACAATAGAGGCGTGCCCGAGTCTTTGCATTCAAGGATTTACGTCTGCATGCTCTCTGGCAGACTGTGCATGTTGTCTTCTATCAGACGCGAGCTTCTATCAGACGCAATCATGTTTCAGAAGGGACCTGCAGAGAAACAAACTTTCTAACAGTCCTTTTGGGCTTTCCATTTATGGGAGGAGACGATGTCTCAACCACCTCCTTATTTTTCATTAACCACCTGCATCAGGATTAGGATGGCCCTGAGTCAACTCGGCATCTGGAAAACAAGCTAACCACACTCTGAATATCTGCCACCTTTGCTTAGTTGGGCTTTTGTAGAGAGAACTGGCAGGTGGACGTGGAGGAAGATGATGGTAAGTGGGCGAGGTGATTGGTGGAGACCCGCAGGCTACAATGAATGATCGACGACCATGTTGAATGATGTGGTGACAGAGCAGTGACTGGGAGGCGTGGGCGCCAGTATGCGGGAAGCTGAGGTGTAAAGGCCCAGTGGTGATGTGGCGAAGGGAGAGGACGTGGAAGCAGATGGGAGTGATTGGTCGGGGGGGGAACATGACAGCGTGACAGAGGTGAGATGGAGGATGAGTGGGGGACACATGTCGGGATGTGAGAGGGAGATATGTGACAGCAGAAAGGAGACATGCGCGCAGGTGATGTGAGTGGAGGATAGGTGTCAGAGTGAGTGAGGGCGGTAAGGTGG
>JZKD02S2251585.1:376816-401739 GCA_000966675.3 Picea glauca | reverse complement strand
GTGGAGTCCCGGTTCGGGCACCTTGATACTTTTAGGCAGGGACACAATATGTGGAATGGAGAATTGCTCCCTGCTGTCTGAATCTTTGTGCTTGCAACTCCGACATAATCACATATGGAAACTAGCCCAGGTGAGCATATCTGACAGGCGGTCTCACTTTCCAGAAAGATGGTGATCCAACGAGTCATTGAATCTCTGTGACCAGAATGAAATCGAGTGGAATTCCTTCACGTTGGCATTGAGAGAGGCTGGCATTACTCTCAGAAATTGTGAGGACTCTCTTGTTTGGGCCGACAGGGATGCATTCGATGCCATTTCGGCCTCAAATATCTGTCGGGCTCTCATTTCTCCATTTAATTTTTTATGTGACAAACTATTGACTATTAAGATATGGAAATGGCCAATTCAACTTAAAATCAGATTGTTTGCGTGGATGGCAGTTTTTGACAAAATCATCACTTGGGACATGTTGCCGAGACAAGGCTAGGTTGGTCTAGGGGTTTGCAAGATCTGTAATGTTAACTCTGAAACACCAGACCACTTATTAGTGCATTGTCCATTCACTCAAGCAGTCCGGCGAAAGTTATATAAAATATTCCATTTAAATTTCCAGTGGGAGGGTACCTCGGTTTCTGATTATTTTTATAAGTGGACTTCAGATTTTTCTGCTCCGGCAAGCATGAAAACTATTGCTTGCTGGCATATTTGGATTGAGAGGAATAAAAATCTATTTGAAGACTTAAACCCCTCACTTGACTCAATAGTTTACAGGATTACAACTTCCTTTTCTTGGCAGCCATCAATTATAAAACCCAACATAAACAGAGTGTGCAAATTGACTCTGACTGAGGGAGTCACTTTGGCATCTTTTGATAGAGCCGCTCTATCAAATGGAAGCTATTGTGCTGCAGGTGCTTTTTTCAAGTCTCATTCTTCGAGGATTACAAAATGGTACTTAAACTGCGGAGTGGGAACCAACACAAAGGCTAAGCTCATGGGTTTGTGGGCGACTCTTACATTGGCTTCGCTTTGGGCGATTGATAATGTCCAAATCTTGGGGGATTCAAAAGTTATCATTGACTGAATTAATAAAAAAGGTAATCTCCTTGTGGTAAACATTGAAGGTTGGAAGATTAAAACAATGGAACTGGCAAGAAATATGAAAAATACAAGTTACAAGCATATTTACAGGGAGCACAATAAAGAGGCCGACTTACTGTCAAAAAGGGTGCTTAAGGAACCAAAAGGTAGGTTGTCAGTTTATCACTGGGATAAAGGGAAAGAGATCCCACATACTCACCTTAATATCTTTGAAGCTTGAACTCTTAGATCAGTGAATGATCGAGTTTGGTTGTGGAGAAGCTGGGTGTTTTATGGAATTTTCTGATACCTTTTGCTGACTGTTGTTCTTCAGTACAATATGTAGGTGTGAGCCATTGTGTTATCATTATTTATTCTCCTTTGTATCCGTTGTAGTCAATTATCATTTGGCTGGTCCCTTTCTTTTGTATCACATGAAATGGTACCACTATGTAAAAGAAATTATACATTATATAATTTTGAGTCATTTTTCTATTGGAAAAAGTATTAATATGCCTTTCCATAATCCATTATCAAATCATATATGATTTTGGTTAGCTTCAAGTATTAATATGCCTTTCCATAATCCATTATCAAATCATATATGATTTCTTGAATCACATTTTGCATAACTTTTACGATCCCTGAATTTGAACCAAATTTTGCAAAACTTGAATTACATTTTGCATAACTTTTATAAAAATTTCAAAATGTACCTGGAACTTGAAATCTCTTAACCACAAATAAGAATAGTTCATTCTACATCATAAGAGGCTATGAAAAACTATAAAAGTAGGCTATGAAAGAAGACACCACCATTCACACCTAACACAATGACAAATAAGGTTAAAATTTGTCGGAATTATTGAATTTTAACATTGTAAGGGCTACAAAATAAGCCATTTCATCATTCATCAATTTAAATTTCCACTGGATAAAAATGAATTTGAAATGTTATCAATATCGACTAAACATGTTGAAGGAGAGATTGATACATGACCTCATACAACACCAATTGATTGACTTAAAAAAATGCCAATGCTAGTAGAATTAAGGCTAGCTAAATATGTCTATGAATTTCAGATATCCATTACCCCAGAGCAATAGGAAATGACATATAGGACAAATGAATATCCAGGTAGTCGGTGGCAGCAGGAATATCCAAGTAGTAGTATCTTCTAGAAGCATATTTATTTTCAATCCCTGATATTTTTGAGGCAACTATCTAACTTTTAAGACTCATAATTTTGGATTTACTAATTTCTGATAAATTTGATTGAAAATGTAATATTTTATTTAACACATTTTTTATGGAGTGTGTAGTTAATTTATTATTGTCCATTGAAATATATGTCTTTTGGAAACTTTTCATCATGGAAGGATTGCATGAATATGTATCCTTCTAACTGAAATTATGACCAACCCTTCAAATTTGATTATTGATCTCCACCTCTTCGCTACTAGCAATTTGTAATTAATCTTCAAACTGCTATTACATTTCTGTACAACCAATTGAACGCAGTTACGCACATATGACCACTGACACATTAATTTCCAGGTACAATCTCTTCATTTAATATTAATTGCATCGTTATACAATCGACAAGTAACAACAACCCTATTGCGCAACATTCAATGCTACGACAAGTGGTATATACACCATGGGATATATATATATATATATATATCGGTGTCTATACCAAGGTGATATGAGGGTGTATATACCAGCCACCACATCATTGAATGTTGCGCATTAGGCTGGTTATTACTCGCCTTATACAATCACTTGAACCCACATGTGAGTAGCAACTGAGAGTTCACACTTTAAACCTTCTTATAAAATTTTAATGTATACCTTATACTTAGAAAATCAGTAAAAATATAAATAAACATTTTTGGGGGCATATTTTTAATAATGCTTCTAGAATAGAAAGACGGACTTTAATGGGCTGTGAAGGGGCTCAATTTTAATCCTTGATATGATTGTGGGTGTTGACACTGGAATATCAATATGGAATATGAGAACAATACTACCCGGTTTGTCGTTGTTAGGTTGGAACCCTAACGAGACACAACAAGCAATTAACTCTCTGTTGCACCATTTTTCCTTGAGATGCTTGCAGGAAGTAATGAATATCCACAGGTTTTGAAAAATCCATTTCATCTTTGTTTAGCCCTTAGTTCCTTGAGAAAAATTTGGCATATGTAAAGGTTTTAATGATGTAAATATATATGGGGTTTCTTGGTTAGACAAATGGAGTAGGTGTATGAAATACCCATCCTCCCACCAATGTTCAAATCCCTAAAAACATGTCCTGCTCCTCTTGTAAAGCACTGGTAGATCATACCAGTGAAAACAAGAATATTGTGTTTGTTGGCTATTCTCACAACGAAGACCAAAGATCAAGAGATCTTCCAAAAGATATGAAGGAAAACATGAACAATTGCTCAACTTGAGCACTCTACCGAACCTTCCTCCTGCATCTTCAACCTGAGAAGCCTTCCTAGTCTGAATTCATCTAGAAGTATCAATTTAGATGGTATTCCAGAGCACTCCTCAAGCTTCTTCACAGGTGGCAAATGGGCCTACTTTTCACAAAGTGTTGCTGCTAACCAGAGGGATGCAGTGAGAAAGATCCTAATTTTCTGTCTAGATAAGGGACCCAACTTTTGCAAACCCATTTCCACCAAGTCCATGGCTAAGGGCACTGTAGAAGGGCTTCTGAGATTCGGATATTTGCACCACTTTTTCAAAACCATTTACACTTTCATCTCTGCATTCAGCGCGCTTGCTTCAGATCTTCTATGGAGAAAGCCAATTTCCTTCTTGTGGTTTTCCACTTGGGGTTTGACGTCAACTATCTGGCTATTACCAAAGTTGTTGGTAGTGCTTACCCCATCATTGTAAGACCAACCATTGATAGAAACCTCAGACGTCTCAGTAGCCCCAACCCTTTCATTATCCCCTTCCTTAATAGAAACCCCATACCTCTCAGTAGCCCCACCCCCCTCATTATCCCCTTCCTTAGAACAAGCCTTCATGTTTCCTTCTTCTACAATTCTCGAGACATTGACAAGGCTACAACCAATACCCACATAAAGTCCCTTAATATGGTTAGAAGATGCAACAGAAACATGCCCAGGGAAGGCAGATTCTGTTGTGGAATTACAGAGAGAGGTTCGTTTGATGCCCTGAGACTTGCAACATGCACAACAAAAACACTGACCAACATGTGGCTTGGCCCATAAACATTTATTTCAGTGTATTGATGGCATGTGCAACATAAAACCACCCTGACATGCCTTGCCACCAAGAAATTAACTCCATGGACATTATCATCACATTTGTAACACAAATTTGTAGAATCCGCCTCACAATGCTATTCGACTTCGTTGCCACAAAGCTCACAATTGGGTTCCTTTCAAAAAATCTTGACACAGTCCCTAGAGATAAGCTTTGGCATAGAATGGATGAACTTTGGGTTCCTATGCATCTTAGAGCAACTGTCCATAGATTATATGAGGAGGTTAAAGTCAAAATCAGAACGTCAGTTGGTATCTCTGAAAGTTTTAGGAGTGATATCGGGGTCAAGCAAGGGTGCCCATTGTCCCCTACCCTTTTTCGTTCATATATAGACAAACTTGAAGAGTGGTTAAATTTACAGGAGGGTGATGGTGCTCTTTTGGGCGAGTTTGTGATAAGGCTCCTTTTGTATGTAGTTGACCTTATTCTGATTGCTAAATCTGCTCCTGGGTTGCAAGAACACTTAATTTCYCTTGAGMACTTTTGTAGTAYAGTGGGGATGCAAGTCAAYACTAGCAAGACAAAAGTGGTAGTTTTCTCTAGCAAAAGAAAACATAATCAACATAAGTTCTACTTTGAAGGCAACACTCTTGAAGAAGTGRCRGATTACAAATACCTCRGAATTGAYTTCAACAAAWATCTAAGTTGGGAAGGTTGCADAAAGAAAAGAACTTTRGGARGTTGGAAAGCGTTCTATGCTTTCCAAAATAGGTGCAGAGAGGCAGAGCTATGGGATTGGAAGACTATGCAAACTCTCTTTGGGCTYTTAGTGATCCTGGTGGTTCTYTAYGGTTGTGAAGTGTGTGCCAATAGTACATYTGACTTATCGTGGAAGCAAATYGACAAGATTAAAAAAAACTTGATTACAAACAAGTTTAAAAWTAAAAGTTCAGYCCCTTATGATATCATGCTGAGTGAAATGGGGATTGCTTCTATTGAAGCAATTGCTATAGTGCGTCTCATAAGATATCTAAAAAAAATTGAGCAAATGGAAGACGATCGGTGGCTTAAGGTCGTCTTCAATGACATATTGTGCAAAAGAAAGAAGACGTGGATACGA
The DNA here is from genome assembly GCA_000966675.3 of Picea glauca. Taxonomy (NCBI): domain Eukaryota; kingdom Viridiplantae; phylum Streptophyta; class Pinopsida; order Pinales; family Pinaceae; genus Picea; species Picea glauca. Next base: position 396,295 of record JZKD02S2251585.1, on the reverse strand, counting down.
CAAAATATTAAATGGCTTAGTAAATGGGATATTCACTTGAATAGGTGCCCTACGAACAATAAAGAGATATAGACTTTTGTTATTGATACGTTCCACAAGCGAACCTGAGATAAAGGGCTAGGGAGAAAAAAAGAGTATTATATTGAAGAGTTTAACCCCATTTACAATCATTATCAAAAAACGTACATAGGGGCCAATATATCTTGGAGAGCCAAAATACTTATTGCCCAATTAAGAACCAATTCCCATCAACTCCATTGTGGAACCGGGCATTGGAAAAGACCAAAGGAAGCTTGAGAAGAAAGGGTGTGTATGTTTTGCACCTCCGAAAAAGTGGAAACATAAAAACATTTCATTTTAGAGTGTGAAGCCTTCAAAGACAGTTGGGACAACTATGTAAGTATCTTGACAACTAGCGCTTGGAATAATTTATTCAGCGAGGAGACAATGGAGAAGTTGAGGGAACTCATCATAAAGTTGAACAAGAAAAGAGTTGAAATGCATAAATCACTATATGAGGTGGTCTGCCCCATAAGATATTGTTAACCTAGTGGACGTTAAAATAATTTCTTTTTTTCATTAAATTATTTCCCCCAAACACAACTCCTCAATCAAAATTTCCCACTGAACATTATTACAGGAAATCCAAATTAAACACACTTGGAGCTGGATCAAAATAGGCCAAGAATCGAAACTTTCAGTAATTGCAGTCCCTTCCCCAAAAAATCTAGCATAGTATTGTATATGATTATGTCTATATGGTCAACTAGGGTTAAAGGCATTTGAAGGAGGCCCAGAAGATAGGACAATTCGATCTGAATGAGCAAATAGGGTTGTGGATAGAGATTTGGCAGGTGGTCAGAACAACATCCAAATGATACGCAAATCAATTAAAGATTTGACAGCTGTCCAAACTCTCTCCAATTAGCGCCACATTTTTAGATATTGGATTTTCTTTCTTCGTATCAAAATAACTGATCTCCAATTTCCGTTCGAAAATAAATATTAATATTCCTCCTTTTTTCTGTGGAGGACCGGAAACCGGACATTATACAGTCCGTGTTTTGAAATTCATTTCCGTCCACGTGTACACATAGATTTCTTCACTGGTTACGCCCTAGAAAATATCTGCACCGCTTAGCGGAAACTGTTTACACGTAGTTACGACGATAGCTGATATGACACGTGGAATTTCTGATTCTGGAGTCTCTAAAAATATCTGGATTGCACGGCCCTAGTTTATTTATAAATAAAACTAAAGAATTATTAATTGATGGAATAACGTAGCCACAAGATAATTTAATTTTTATTATTGAATATAAGTACGACGTAGAATAATTTATTATATAAAGTTATAAGAAAGTGGTTGTAATTTTAATCTATTTTTTTTTATTGTTTAGGTTTTGACTTTTTATGAGATATTTTTTATTTAATTTTGTCTAAAATTTTAATTAGAAATTGTTGGATTTGCAAATTTAAGTGGTCAATTCTAAATAATTCAAGTGTTTTAATTAAAAAAAAAACTAAATAATTATGATTTCATGTAAACTTATGTTGTAACTGAATTCTAACAAAAATAATCACCAATCCTTATATAATAATATTTTTCTAAAAAATAATTATTAGTTATTATTATAAAGAGATTTGGCACATGGGCTAAGACCTGGCCATTGACACGTACACGAAATTAAAGCATCCTGACAGCTGTCGGCCCTCTCTCCAATAGAGACCACATTTTCGAGACCCAGTCCCTCGCCCTATCACAACAAACGAACGCCAATTTCAGCCATCGAAAAGATCTCCGTGGACTACCTCTAAATCTGGCTTTGATTTCCCCTATTTTGCATTGAGATAGCATCACAGATAAATAATATCCATTTTCACATATTCTAGTCATTGTTTCGTGGATGTTGAGATCAATGATCAAATTTGAAGGGTTGATTTTAATTTTAGTTGGAAGAATATATATTCATGCAACATTTTCATGATGGAAAACTTAAAAAAAAAGATTACATTTCCAATATTTTATTTGTAAATATTTTATTTGTTACACTAGAGAAAATGCATGTCATTGTAGCATGTTTTCTATAGAATTAGAAAGATAATTAATAATATATATTTGTATTGGTGTATTGTCTAATTTTCTATACAACCCCAAATATGTGAGTGAATTATTGAAATAATGTAGAAATAAATATTTGTGAGCCCTCTATGAAAAAAATAAGTTATTTCATCATTCTACTTTTGTTTAATCATTATTTAATTGATTCCAACAATAAAAACACGAATATCCAAATTTGGATGACCCACAAGCTTTCCAAATCAAGAACTCATGGAGATTTCATTTCATACCTCTAAAAAAGAAAAGTAGATGCTCAAGAAAAGTAGATGCTCCACAAATCCAGAGCCCTTCATTATTGCACCTAATAGTAAACATACAGTGAATAGTGAAGACATGAACTTGAAAGCAGTATAAATAACTAAGAATTCAAAAGGCACATTATTGGATATCAACTTCCAACAAGCCATGGTAGGAAATTACAAATAGTGCAAGATGATTTAGGATGACACTAATGCCACGTTCGTGGGCATGCAATGGGTGGTTCAAAAGAAAGGAAATACCAACAATTCAAATCACTCAAATCAAGCATAGCAATAATTCAAATAAATGGTTCGAAACAAGGGAAATATCAACATATTTCAAATCACTGAAATCAAGTATAGCAAGAATTCAAATAATTACTTCGATGAAACAAACATAGTACAAATCCATTCTCTATTGAACTTGGAAGGCTGAAATGCCACCACGGCTTTGGTGATGTCATGAATGGTTGACAAAATAGATATGTAATATTAAATGATATTATAGAAAACAAATAGAAATAGATAGGTAATATTAAGTGATATTCTAGAAAATAAATAGGGAATGCAAGTTTAGTTTTCCTCTAGCACACATGTAAGTCTTTTTTGTCACATGCCAAGTCCTATCTATCGCGAATCTTCCATCACATTATAGTAAGTTGGTATCGTAAAATAACACTATTATGAAGTAAATAAAGGCCCTCATAGTAAAAACAAATTGCTAGACAAGATTAAGTTCAACATTAATTCATTTTCCATTAAAATATAATATGATATCTAGAGCTTGGTGCACTGACTTCCTAAGCCCGTGCTTCAAAAATTGAACAGAAGGTGCAAAGTAAACAAAGTTATCCATGGATGTGTCACTCATTGAAGACATACAATGACATGGTAGTTTGAAAAAAAACCCTTCTTATGAAATTTTAATATGCACCTTGCACTTTTTCAAATGAGGACATTCTCACACCACATTTTTGATACCCAGTTGCTCTCCAGTTCTCGCCATATCACAACAAATGGACTCCAATTTCTGCGATGGTCTGCTTTCTCTTATTTTGTTGGATTCCCTTGCACTGCAAAAACACATTCACATACAATATTGGAATATGGGATTGGTAGGTATACAGAATAAGGGCATCCTCACAGCTGCCCACACTCTCTCCGATAGAGACCACATTTTTGATATCCTATCCCTCTCCATATCACAACAAATAAACTCCGATTTCAGCCAAGGAAAAGGCAACATATGTGTGGCATTCACTACGACAAAGTGCACCTTTCACCTTGGAGTGCTTCCAATTATGTCTCGGCAATAATAGAATACCAAACACATGTGCTTGAATGGGTGTGAAGCACCAAGTCAATGTGAAAAATGAATTTTTGGTTTGGTCCTTTTTTATTTTACCCTAAGGCAGTGCACCATCAATATCTTGACACACTAGTGCTTTGATAGGCACATGACACACCTATAATATTTTTTGTTATTTTTTTACCAAATGATATTCTATAACAAAATATTTTAACCTAGCATAGTGTGTTGGATGATATGCACATACATTAGTAAGTTTTAGGTATATGGTGCAACAATAATGTTTTTTTATTATTTTTTTAATCAATACTTTATAACGAAATATTTTAACCTACCATGGTGCTTGTGGTGGGGTCACACACTAGTGATAGTCTTAAAGGTTAGTTGCAATGGTGTGACAAGATGGATAAAGTGCAACAGTTAAAAAATGCATGCTAAAACCTCCAGTCACTCACCTCCACTATAAATAGAGAAGGGAGAATTTTTTTGAGGAGGTTCCACTAAAACCTCCATTGGGTGGTGTTTTCCTTGTAGTGTTGTCGGTATGATAGGAACGACAACCAGACTGGGAAGCACATAAAAAACATATCTCATGGTAGAAGCCTAAGATTGGTGTAGATGATTTTCCTTGTGAGTCCATTCCCAACCCTATAATAGAGAATAAAAAAAAATGTACATCCCAAGAGTTAAAACATGCTGTTGTTGTCATCAAATTTAAGTCTCAAAGTGCTCCCTTCCATATTCCCTTAAACATGGTTGGCCAACTATGGGAACAATGCATAGATAAATCTTTAAATGAATTACCTCCTTTCCCTAAAAAAATATCTACCAAAATTTGTTGGAAGTTGTCATGAATAAACACATATGCATGTTCATCTCTACAAATTATTGTTTGGGGGTATAATGTGAAAAGGGATAGTTGTGTAGCATTGCTTTTCCCTCATACTCTTCATGGATGTTTTCATTCAAGGTACCTTTTGTCATGAACCCATAGTTTGCTCGAATTTTTCTTTGCAACTTGAGTTCTTCCCAAGTCGTTTTGGCACCTGATGTTGTGTCACACTACCTTGCCTTGGCCACAAGAGCTTGGCTAGTCTATGCCTACTACAACCAAACTACACCTCTTTACTTAAGGTCTTCCCATAACTTTTCCTTAAGCTACAACAAAGAGAAGATACACAACTAAGTTCAATGCAACCTAGTTCATCCAACAATAGGCATACATCCAACCACAACCTTAAAACATCCCAGCAATGGGCTCCCCATCCTCGTTTTGAAATACTTAAGTAAAGGTATCATGGCACACAAACTTGGCACATTAAGGCCCCTTCATAGCCCCATTTTGTTAATGTGTCTTGACTTATGCATACCCCATTATTTTCCATAACATCCACTTCAAGGTGCTTAGTGTAAAGGATATGATGGAAATGGGCTTGAGCAAACTAGACAACCCAGGTTTTTATTCTAATGATTGATCTGTTCAAGGATGGAGTAGCATTTCCTCTTTGATATCAGAACATTAATAACTAGGGAAGAATTGAATATCGCTATTATTACATTCCTAGTTCTCTTAACAAAGATTTTCAATCCTTAGTAGACATTTAAGGCTTCAAATTCATTACTAGTAGTAGTTCCAATATACCATGAAAACAAGATCTCTTTTTATTAATCAATAACATAAAAAAAAACCCACGTACCTACCAACCCAATCGTCTACTTCTTATTATCATCCAACCTCCTATCAATATTTTGAACCATCACTTATTATCTTTTCTTAGTTCTTGTTTTTTTTTCCCAACAACCACATTAACAAAGGAATCATGTGTCAAGTAAAATGTACAAAGAGGTAAGGTGTATTCAAAAACACAAGTGGTAAGCAAAACATTGTTAAAAACGAAAATCCCTTCAATATATAGAATATTTAAAAAATAAAAGTCTCAATAATATGAAACTTAAATACCATGAGCGAAAAAGTATTATAAATTGTTACAATTTTTTTTTTAAATCCACTAAATTAAAAATTAAATTGTTGAAAACATTTTTGTTTTAATAAACATAAAAACAAATTTTAAAGCAAGTTGTGGCTATAATTCCAATCTTATATTTACTTATTATCACAACCACAAGTCTTTCATATTAAATAAACATGAAAGATATATTATTATTATTTTTTAAGATACCTAGCATTATAAAGGGTTTTAGCATATAGGTTGAAGACTTAGCTATTGGCACGTACATAAAATGAGGACAAGTGACAGATTGGAGATCACATTTTGGAGTCTTTAACACATCACAACAACAAAAATTGCCAATTTTTGGGAAAAGGGAGTAGACTAATTTTGTAGAAAAGAGAATATACTAATCTTATAGCAAACAAATTTCAAAATTTTAATTTTAAGTAAAAAGACACATAATCTATCAAAATTTTAGGGATATAGGGATTTTCTGAATTTGCATGATTCAAGTTCTATGTATCATAAAACTTATCCAATGGAGTTTGTCCATTTCAAATCAACTTACATGTTAAGAAAATTAATCAAAGTTTTGGATTAATCAAGAAATATTTTTTTTTTTTCAAGGGATATAAGGGTTGTCTGAATTTTGCATGATTCAAGTTCTATGTATCATGAAACTTATCCAATGGAGTTTATCTATTTCAAATCAATTCACATGCTAAAAAAATTAATCAATGTTTTGGATTAATCAAGAATTTGCTTTATTGGGTCACTAGATTCTAGTAGGAAAATTTGATTACACTTATTTTCATGGAGGTCCTTGTGAAAAGTCCCTACACTTCAAAAAAATATTCATATTCAAATAAATAGGTGATAAAAAATATCTTGTCAACAAATGTAATATCGCCAGTTCTAATCCTCGTAATTATAATTTAATTGTGCAAATATTAATTACGCCGGTGAGCCGATATGGTTGAGCAGGATAGCTCGCATGAATTGATATGGCCAAGGGCCAAGATAAGTAAAATGTACATTAAAATTATTAATAAAAATAATTATCGTTGGTTGTGGTACGAACAGGACGATAATGACGGGGGGCTACATGATTCCACAAGAGAGGGGGCTAAAGAGGGGTCCAAGGGGTTATTCATTCCTAATAATTGATCCATTTCATTATAATATTTATTCCCTTAGAATTATCAAAGAGTTATTAAAGTGATGTAAGAGTGGTAGGTAGGAAAGGTCAATTCACCCAATTTATGATAGCATGGGCTGAGCACAACCACTTTTTGGGAAATGTGTGAGTCAAGATTGCATGAGAAGAAAATGAAATTTGAGTTCATTCTTGGGTCAAATTTTCAGGTTGGTTTGGAGGAGCAAGAGGAGGGTTGAGTGCTAGAAAAAGAGCACCAATCATGCTATGCTTAAGGACAACCATGTTGGGCTGAGTTTTATGCTGAAAATGAGGCTGTAGGCCTGTAATGAAGGTCGTATTCCTGTAAGTGACATTTTTTGTTGAGGAAATGGCTCAAGATCCTTGAGAAGGTTGTTGTCGGCACTCTTGGATCAATTGAGAGTTCTTTTAGTCCCCAATTGTGAAATTTCTAGCCAACCGAGTGCACTGGAGCCTTGGAGGGAAGTGGGAAGGCCCGAGGGACTATGTGGCAGTGAAGGGGGATTCAATTTCTTGGGTTGTGCAGGTTGAAGAGAAGAGAGCTCATGGATTGGAACTGTTGTTGGAGTAGAACCTAGGTTTTGGCCTGTTGATTTTGGAGAGTGGAAACCAAGAGGGCTAGACCTCCTTTTGGACTCATAGCCCCAGCTCGGGGGTGCCTTTCTATTGAGATTTGGAACAACAAGACTATGGCTGGGAGGAGTGTCCCTTGTACGCAACCAATTGGATTAGCAATTCAAGATAAGCTTTTTGTTCTATTTGCATGATTATTTCCAATGCGTATATGTTTAATTTGAATGTTGTTGGATTTGTTGATAATTCCTGCATTCATGGGTTTTTATTTATGTTGTTAGATGCATGAATAAATTAACATGTGCCTACTATTGATTTTATTGTGTAAATAATTTTTTTGTTTAACTAGGTTTAGCAGGCATGATTATTTACAACAAAGAATTCAAACATGTTTCCCATGATCCACATGTCCCTGAACTTTCTTTGTGAGGAATGGGACTTGAATATCTTGTTGGAATACACACCTCTTCCCACTAGGGTTAGGTAACATAACGACTTCACACGTTGTTGACATGTAACTTGATAAAAAACTTTGAATTTTATGTCTACAAAATCTTTAATATTTCAAAATCATTTTAATTTTAGTTCACCCTCATACAAAGTTGACAATAAATTGCCCCATGACATAGCAAGTCATGCTAGTTCTGGAATGAAATGAACTTAGAGGTCAAAAGCATCATGATTGATTGTGGTGCTATTTAATTTTGTAGCACTTTTTTCTCTTATTGTTATAATTTGGTGATATAGGGAGTGAGAGTTCCCATGGATGAAGAACTCTAAACAACTTTTTGATGCTCTCAATATTTATTCTGAAGCTGACAAAACCTATCATAACTAAAATGTCAACTGACAATGAGGAAAACCATCATTGGTTGCTATCCATGAATGTGTGTTGACTCATCATCATTATTCAAGGAAAAACACACGTATTGAAATAACCCGCTAGTGGTCCATAAGAGGGTCGACTTTCGCTCTTGTGAGATGCCTCTAGGTCTTGGGTCATTAATATGTTTCCTTAAGTTTGAGGAAGATGGGCTCTTAACCAATCCAAAGCAGTTATAGGTCTTACTCCAAGACCAAAAGGTGATTCTAGCCTAGATTGTATCTACACGAAAGTCAATATCCCTTGTGGCCATCACTGATCCTATTTACAGTGGGGTCATGTGCTTTCCAATAAAATCTAACATTAATCCCATACATGAGACCAAATACTACCCCTAATTGCACTTTAACCTCTTACCTAAGGAGTGTGTGTGTGTGTATATATATATATAACATTGGAACACATTTCTTCTTTATAACCATTGGTCATATTGAATGTTTTTGGTCATATAGAAAGAGAGAGAGAGAGAGAGTTATGTTGGTGTATACTAGTTGTGTTCATCATGCATGGAGCTTTTACAACTTCGTATTTTCATATAAAATGTCTACACATATCATTTTTTGAAGGCGTTGTCTAACTGTTCTATGAAATGTTTTTTTTCGCCGAAATACGATGACATAAATCTGCACGAAATCACTATTGTTTGTTGTTTAAAATCCATGAATGCATAAATGGATTTAGCATGCTGAAAAACCCCTCGGGCACTCAGATTATACAAAAATAATCACTCAAATATGCAGATCTAACAATTTCTTATTAGATTTTGGGCAAATGTTCCCAAAAAATCGTCGAAAAAGTCTCGTTTTGTAAAACATTTAGACTACAACTTTTCTTAATAAAATTTAACATAAAAAAATTGAATAAAATTAAAAAAAATAAATTAAACAAAATTTCCAATTGATTAAAATACTCTATATTCTCTGGTAACAAAACACCAAATTTAATAATATAAAAAATAATAAATTAAATTAAAAATAATAAAAAATAAATAAACTACTACATATGCCCCTTAATTGTAAACGTAGGTAATCTCACAACCTACTATACAATGCATAACAAACATTATTTTCTCTTTGTCTCTCATCTTTTTACCATCTAAAATCAACAATTTGTAGTAAGTTTTGTCGAGTCGAACTTGAGATGCAAGGATAATGTACTTTGCAAACATTAAAGTCTGCATTTAATCAATTAGCATAACATTTTAGTTATCGGACTAATTTTATGAACATCTCTATTATGGACCAAATGTTGCTTTTACATTACACACCAAACTTATTTAGCCTTCCATGTTGCTTTTACACACCAAACTTATTTAGCCTTCCATTATGGTTTGGTGGAGAGAACACCTGAGAGAGATTCAAGTAAGAGACATAAGGTTAAAGCGTTATTGAGTCAAATCCATTCTTCTAGTAAAAAAAAAGGAACTTTTGGAGTTTATGTGAGACACAAAAAGTTCATTATTTGTAGTTAAAAGTCATAACCAAGTTTTTTGCAACCATAAACTACAATTTTATTGGCAAATGAATTGTCAAAAAAAATAAACATTAATAAAACATACTTACATATTTAATGAGCTAAGGCTTATCTGAGGCACTGCGTACATATTCCATTTGAATGGAAGAACTTATGAGTTATGCATCTTTAATCGAAGGTTACAATTGGAGCTTGGCGCAGAGGGGGAGTCAGTGGTTCCATAGGAAAGTTGAAGGAGGTGGACATGTGCACTGCTTCAAAGACATTTGTTGTTGCTTTCAAATCTTTACCCTTTGCTTTGAGTTGGGTCATGGAGAATTGCACCTCTATCTCGCATTGTTTTAAATGTTGAACATAGGATTGAACTACTTGTTGTTCAAGAATTGTGGATTAACGGTGTGCCGTTTATTCCAACACTAACTTCATCGCCTATGTTTCCAGGGCAACGGTGACATCTGCATAGATTTCTTTAAGATGGACTACACCTTGGAGTGCTTCGAATTAGGTGTCGACCTTGTACTTAAAGTAGTGAGGGTCCATGATGTTGGAGAAAAGGAGGAGAACCAAGACCACATGACAAGTTAGAAGAAGGGAAACACCAGACATGTGGGGGTGGGGTGGGGACTAATTATCATGTAATTTAGAAGACCAAAACAAACTAGAATTATGAGTCACACAAAAAATAGGTTCACCCCCAAATTTACCTCATAGGAAATTGTGAATGGGATAAGTTTCTATACAATGAGGTTGTATTCTACAAATTCAACCCAAAGAGGGAGGAATGTACATGGAATTCTTCTTGCCAATCCTTGTGAGAGGGTTTGGAGCTAGAGGAATGAAAGGGAAAGAGTAAAGGCCCCACGGATAGGCATGTACGAAGGAGGAGGTAGGATGGAGGGTCCTTCATTTCTCCTCTACAATCATTAAATTTATGAGACGAGCAACGATAGAGGAGGGTGTGGTGATTTTTCCCTTAGTGCAATCACCCCTTCCCCCCAACCCACACCTTTCCTTTTTAGATACTCAAGTAAAGGTGTCATGGAACACAAACTTGGCACATAGATGCCCCTTCTCGACCCCATTCTGTCAATGTGACTTGACTTAGGTGTATTCCATTATTTTCCATAACACCTACTTCTGCGTTGTTGGTGAGAAGGACATGATGGAAGTGGACTTGAGCAAATTGGAGAACTAAGGTTTTTTTTTCTAATGATTAAACTATTCAAAGATGGAGCAACATTTCCCCTCTTATAGAAGGCATTGATAACTAGGGAAGAATCACATATTATCACTATTATTGTTTTCTTGGTTTTCTTAACAAGTATTTTCAATCCTTGGTAAACCTCTTAGGCTTTAGCTTCATTTTTCATAGTGCTGCCAATACCCTTTCAAACTAAATCTCTTTTCATTTGCCAAACCAATGGCCTACTTGTTATTATTATCCAACCTATAGCTGACAGACTGGGTTGATATATGGGATCGTGTATCACTCCCTATCGGTCAACGTATAAATATGGAATTATCCCAGTTGGAGGAGGACTAATCAAGTATTTCAACAAATTATGATCATGTCTCAGATCTCACACTGCCAGGTTCGTTGAAACCTTCTATTAAATTTTGAATAACTAGAATCAATGTTTTATGCTTTGGTCATTTAGTGGACTCACATGTTGGCACTCCATTTTTTACAGGGCACATATACAAAGTGGTTTCCCTGAGAGATAATGAATGGGGCATTGATGATTGGCTGACATGTTGCTTAGAGGGAAAGAAGACCCTCATGTGATCAATAACAGACTTTGAAGGCATTGAATTTCTGATTGTGTTGATGGCTATTAAAGGAGAATATATGACACAGAATGAAAGAACACAGAGGAAAGGTGGTTATGTATTTCAAGATTATAAACCATGTCAAGTCGTATAACACTTTATGAACTTGGTTGTTGGTACAAAATTCCAACTACAAACAATTCCAAGTAAGAACTCATCAAAGGTATGCTACTTCTTGCCTTACTCTGAGCATGAGAAGTTAATGGAGACCATCATTATTAGAAGTGATCTCGATGGTCTACTTGAATGACCATAGGTATGTAATATGAATAATTGAACAAATATTTCAGATTTATGAATTATTGAAAATTTGGCTTCATTTTATGGATGTTATGGTATTCTTGTCTTGCTTCATTGAAATGCCATGCCTTGCCTAGCCTTCACTTGCCATGCCATTTCATGCCATGCCTTTCCTTTCCATGCCATTTCTTGCCTTGATTTCACTTTCCTTTCCATGCCATGCCTTTCCTTGCCTTCACTTGCCATTCCATGCCATCCCTTGGCTTATATACCTTGACTTTCCAAGCCATGCCTTGACTTGACTTTCCATGCCTTGCCTTTCCATGCCTTGCCTTCCCTTTCCACGCCTTTCCTTTCCTTGCCATGCCTTCCCTTCCCTTTCCTTGCCATGCCATTCCATGCCTTGCCTTGCCATGCCTTGCCATGCTTTTCCTTGCCTTGCCTTTCCATGCCATGCCATGCCATGCCTTGCCTTTCCATGCCATGCCATGCCTTGCCTTTCCTTACCATTCCATGCCTTAACTTGCCTTGCCTTACCTTTCCATGTCATGCCATGCCTTGTCTTGTCTCCACATGCCATGCCATACCATGCCTTGCCTTTCATTTCCATGACATGTATTGCCATGCCTTACATTGCCTTGCCTTGACATGCCATGCCTTTTCATGCCATGCCATGTCATGCCATGCCTTTCCTTTCCTTGTCTTTCCATGCCATGCCATGCCATGCCTTTCCTTGCCTTATCTTTCCAAGCCATGCCATGCCATGGCTTACCTTACCTTCACTTTCCATGACTTTCCTTTCCATCCCATGATATTCCTTGCCATGTCATGCCATGCCATACCTTGCCATGCCATGCCATGCCTTGAGTTTCCATGCCATGCCATGTTGTGTCGTTCCTTTCCTTTCCAATCCATGCCATGCCATGCCATTACATGCATTCCCTTACCATGCCATGCCTTACCTTGCTATGCCTTGCCATGTATTTCCATTCCATGCCATGTTATGCCTTTCCTTGCCATGCCATGCCATGCCATGCTTTGCCTTGCCATGCCATGCCTTTCCTTGCCTTGCCATGCCTTGCCTTGCCATGTCATGCCATGCCTTGCCTTGCCTTTCCTTCACTTGCCATGCCATTCCATGCCATGACTTTCCTTGCCATGCCATGCCATGCCTTGCCATGCCATGCCATGCCATGCCATGCCATGCCATGCCTTGCCTTGCCTTTCCATGTCATGCCTTTCCTTGCCTTGCCAAGCCATACCTTGCCTCAATCCATGCCTTGCCTTGCCTTGCCTTTCCATGCCATGCCATGCCTTTCAATGCCTAGCCTAACAAGGTGTTAAATTGGCACACATATGTAATAAGCACTGATCAAAACCCTAATGACGAATATCCTCCAACAAATGGTTTTCCGAGAAACGAAATGACAGCAGATGGGCCCCAATAGCTGAAACCTGATGCCCCATATCCAATGAAACCGACTGTTCGTCCATCCGAGTCCCAGTTTGAGTTTTATTTCCAGTTGCAACTCACCTCCTCAAGCCATTCAAGGACATGTCAACAAATTGGTCCAGGGGCACAAAATACAAACCGAGTAGCATAACGAAGTTCCGTAAGCTCCCACACGTCTATTTTTCCAAGCCCCACGTGACTACACTACCCACAATTTCCTAGCACAATGTTCTTGAAAATTGACCTCTCGTTCAAAAATTGCACTATGACTCATTGAGAAAAACCCTAATGCTGGAGATCCCCCAACAAATGGTTTTTCGGTCGACGGAATGACAACGGATGAGCCCACTAGCTGAAATCCCATGCCCCAAATCCAATGCAACCGATGGTTTTTCCATCCGATTCTCGGTTTGAGTTTTATTGCGAGTTGCAACTCGCCTCATCAAGTCATTTAGGGACATGTTGGCAATTTGGTCCAGGGTCATAAAATCCAAACCGAGCAGCATAATGAAGTTTCGTAAGCTCTTGCATGCCTGTTTTTCCAAGGCCCACATGATTACACTACCCGCAATTTCCCAGCATCGTGTTCTCGAAAATCGACCTCTCGTTTAGAAATTGCATTGTGACTCATTGAGAAAAACCCTAGTGTCAGAGATCCTCCAATAAACGGTTGTTGGCACAATGAAATGACAACGAATGGGCTCCACTAGTTGAAACCCGATGCTCCAGATCCATTGAAATCGACGGTTCATCCATACGAGTCCTGGTTTGAGTTTTATCGCGAGTTGAAACTCGCCTCCTCAAGCCATTCAGGGACATGTCGACAATTTGGTCCAAGGGCATAAAATCCAAGCCGAGCAGCATAACAGAGTTTCGTAATCTCATGCATGTTTATTTTTCCAAGGTCCACGTGACTACATTACCCACAATTTCCCGACACAATGTTCTTAGAAATCGACCTCTTGTTCAGAAATTTCACTATGCCTCACTGAGAAAAACCCTAGTGTCGAAGATCCTCCAACAAACAGTTTTATAGTCAACGAAATGACAACATATGGGCCCTGTTATCCCCACTTTTCAGGGATAACTAGGAGGTCATGTCTCGAGGCCCATAGGTCCTAGACATGGAGTACTGAGAGCAGTATTGACTTGAGCATGGCCCTGGAGGGCCCACCTTTTCTTCTTCCATCGTCTTTATCTTGTCAGCAGCAGTAACATCCATCACCATCGGTTTGGTCTTGTATCAAAAGAGGTTCTTATTGCATGAGGTAATTAGTCCAGGTATCATGGTATGTGTCACATTTGATCGTTAAAACCTTTAAATGGATGTATCTGATTCCTTTTATTTCTAACAATTGCTTGGATCTTACATTTTCCCACTTGACCACGTTTGGGGGGATTGACAGGGTTCCCTAGCAAGCCTGTATTCGTAGGTTTTGGTTTGCCACTGGGGGGATTTCTGAAAAGCCATCGTCCGCTCCCCTCATAGCACCACTTCTTCGTCTTACTTCCCACTCACTTATCCCATTCCCCTTGCTCGGGCATTAGGTTGACCTATTTTCAGGACTGCACCTTACCTCGTGGGAAGAAGGGGCTAAAGGCCCAGAAGGTAAAAGCAAGCTGGTAAAAGATAAAATCCTAAGAATAAAACCTCGAGATGCTTCACCCAAGGATCCTCGAGAAAGCAATAAAGGGCTTCTCAACAAGAAACAAGAGGGACCTGGAAAAATAATAAAATAAGACCTAGTCAAAGGATAGGGGGTCTCATCACGAGCCAGCCTATTAGGACCATGGGTACCTAGCAGTATGACATTGCCACCAACTGGTTACCACGCCAAGGCAGTGACTCTTGGTTGCATGGCCAAGGGAAAGGGGGTCTCATCACGATCCAACCTTCTCATATCTGTGAAAGTACTTGTGGGTAACACTGTCAACTCTGGTCACCATGCCAAGGAAGTGTCTCGTGATTAACTCTTGAATAAAAAAGCAAAAAAAGAATAAAAGAATAAAAGAATAAAAAGAATAAAGGCAAGATCGGGCTTGGAAGAAATGCATCCATGACAGGTACAACTTTCCTTCTATAAAGGCACCCACAGGTAACACTTTTGCATCCTTGGCCTTCATTGCACCCACATGCTTGGACATCCCCTGACCACATCACCCACTTACATGGCTTGGATGAGGTATGTTCGGGAACTTTCCTTTTCCTGTGGACACTAGCCCAATAGGACGCCTTGTCTCTTTCTCCAGAATTGTATTGCAAGCTTGTGTAACGTGTTTGAGCTGTTAACTGATGCATTAGGGATTTTATGCATATGTTTAATAATATTGATGATGAGATGTGATTGACATTGCTATGATCCCTGTGACTGTTGAGCCCACGGAGGGCGTAGCCTTTGATGTGTAGGACCATGCTCGAAGGACATGTACCATTTGGACCGATACACATGGGGAGATGATCAGTTCGGACCTCCATGGGGCTGAAGATCCCACCAAATGGATGCTGAGACCCCATCAGGGGGCAGAGACAAGACACAGATGGATCAGGGGATTGGCACCGAAGAAGAAGAGAACGTTCCATTGAAGGCACCTCGACACAACTTGGCCTAGGGGGAATGACCCTTTCTTAGTGGAATGTTGGCCTTTGGAGGCCTAGGACGTCACCACCTTGACCATGACATCGCCCAACATCATGGACGTTTGGGGCAGGCAGACTAGGCAACAGTGGCACGTGTGGCAGGTTGGAGAAGCCCAGGGAGGGCTAACGTTTTGCTCCAGGACGCCCCATCTTCCCTAAAAAAGGATAACAACTCCCTTGAAGGGGATTTTACTCTCCTTTCAGCTTGATTTAGGGTTTTAACTTGACAATTTAATGTAAAACAATATGATTTGATATTTTGTCCTTGTCGACCTTTTTACCTGACCTAAAATGTAAAATTAGGTCAAGGTTTTGTATAAATGGGAGATTTTCACTCTCATTTTTTCATCATCTCTCACTCACCACTTGGCGAGGTCTGAAATTTGTGCCCTATCTTGGGTTATTGGCTGATTTAAGGAGGTGGACTTGTTGAAGGAAGACATTTTTTGGCATATTTTGGCATTTCTCTTGAAGGAAGGTGTTACAACTAGGATTTGCATGGTTATTTCTTGATGAATTGTAAGTATTTTTCTGCAAAACTTCTTGAATGAATGGTTGTAGTCTAATTTCTTGCATATGTTTATAAATTTTTCTGAATCAAAACCCTAGGTGACAAGCACACACGTAGGTCCTTGTCTCATGTCCCCTGATAAAGAAATTTTCAGCCATTGAAGAAGAAAAAGAGAGCCTAGCCGTAGCTACACTCCTTTTTCTTGCTCTCCTCTTCTAGCCGTACCATTTAGAATTCAAGAGGAAGAAGACGTTCCAGGCCTAGGTTATCTACACTTAGGGCCGTTTTTCTTTTAGGGTTTGATGAAAGGGCCTTGCTGTAGCAACACTCTCCCTCATTAAGCCTTCTTGTCTTGATTTTGTGCTTCATTTGAGCTAGCCGTTTTGCCAAGTTGACCTAAGGAAGGAGGAGAGAGCATGAGGCATTGTTGTAGCAACACTAGAGTGAGCCTCTCTCCCCTAGGGTTTTGATTTTTAGGCCTTGCCTTAGAAACACCTCAAAACTTCTCCCTCTTGTCCTTAGTCTTTGTTTCCTTCAACTCTTGCGACCTTCATTATTGACTCCATTAAACCCTAAGGCACTGATCCTAAGACCCCAAGTGTTGGAGTAGAACTTGATCTAAATACTTCCAAACACTTTGAATTTCAAACCCTAACTACACTAACCCTAGCCTAGACTAACCTACTAACACTAGTTCCTGATGTCATCATTGGTTATTTCATCTTTAATGCAACAACGTTTTTGTCTTGAGAGCAATTGAATTATGGTTTAGGCATAAATTGAATAAGGTGTTGATTGGTTACATTGTGTTAGCGATAAAAAATGCACTGGTATTTTTGGAGTATCTCCTCAAGTTTTATTCAATATACCCATTTCTAAATATGTTTGGTCAGTGTTTTGTCTCCAAATCTCTATAGACCAAGCTCCCATTGATTATGTTTACTTGAGAGTCTTTTCATCCTGTCTTCAATGCCTATATTCCAAAACATGGTTAGTATTGTTTAGACACCTTAGTCTTTACCTTTTTAGATGTCTAATTATAAACTTTTGCTAAATAAATGAGCTGTGCTTAAGTATCAAACTCTTATTCTAATCCTAAGTCATCACACTACTTATTTAGTGCATAAGACAAAGTCCATAAGTCAAGATCAAGTCATACATGCAGGCTCAAGCTAAGCCATGAGTGTTTTAAGCCGATCCTAAGTTTGTCAAGCATATTACACATGCCAAAGCTAAATTCTAGTTTACTTGTCAAAGTAATAAATTGATATACACATGTCTAATTCTCATATTAAGCCACAGAGCAGTTACAAGTCTACACACAAGCACTGAGTCTAAATGCTTGATTTTGCAGGCAAAGAATGCGTGCGCAACAGATTTGGTAAGGATAGTTGCGTTTTGAATTTTTGAAAGGTCAAAAGGTATCAAGTTGTATGAAAATCGAGCCATGAGGAACCATGAACAAAGGAATTTGTATATTCATATGATACGTAAAGACAGATCTGGAAGCTTTGATGGCGATGGATAGAAAATGATCTCATGCAGGTATGGAATATGGAAGATTGTTGTGGTAGCTTGGAGTAAGGGTCACAACTCTTGGGTAATACTGTTGTATTCGATTCATGCTGGATATATCAACCAGATGGACTGTAAAAAGACACAGGCAATTGCGCATCTACCTTCACCTCAACTACCATGATTGTGGGGTATGCTTTTCGTGGGCAGGACAGAGAGGTTTTGGTTCTCTTTTATTAGATGCGACAGAACATCGTGAACCCTGATC
This sequence comes from Picea glauca, assembly GCA_000966675.3. NCBI lineage: Eukaryota > Viridiplantae > Streptophyta > Pinopsida > Pinales > Pinaceae > Picea > Picea glauca. The sequence continues at coordinate 378,112 of JZKD02S2251585.1, read as the reverse complement.
ATTATGTAGTTGCTAATGTTCTGAGGGCATGTGCAGGCGTAGCTTCTCTAGAACTGGACAAGCAAGTGCATGCATATATTGTTAAGAGTGGATTCCAGTGGGATTTAGTTCTTTTCAGTACTACTGTAGACATGTATGCCAACGATATACACAGCGGGGAAATGCTGAAGAGAACTTGATATTTCACTAAGCAAATGCAACTCAAATACCAAAACATGATGTGATGGACTGGACTTCTATGAGAGGATAGTTGAATACGCCTTTGGATTTGTCAATAGAGTAAAATTTTCCAGATGCAGCCATAACTGGAAAATAGATGACAAAGCATGAAGCCCTAGGTTCAACAACACTTAATGAAAATCAAGAACTACAGATTGATGAAGTATCAATCAACAAAGATTTTAAGTTTGCCAACTCAGATCTTTCATTGGCATAGGAGGCATGGTTATAACCAGTTAGCCGTTGAAAAGTAGAGCTTTCACCGACTAACTAGTAGATCTTAAGGCAGAATAGCTGGTGAAACCACAGAGAAGATATTTTGAAGATTTTGGAGCTCAAACAGAGCGATTTTTGGGTGATTTAAAGATAAGGTGGCATCAAAGAATTAATCACCAAATTATGAAATATTTGGTTTCAAGGTCTTATGGAGATATAGGAGGTAGAAGCTTGTATGGCTATCTAAGACTTTACACACAGCTGTTGAAAGCTTTCAGTTTCGAAGATATGTGTCATCACATCAGAGACACATCAGAGGCACATTAATGATAAAGAGAAGATGTCAAGAAATTTGAAGACAGTTCGATTCATAGGAACTAGATCTTTAGTTATCCTATTGTATTTAGTTTTGTTTTCTGTTTTCTATATTTAGAAATCTAGATCCAGTTTTCCAGGATCTGAGACTTGTTGTAAAGTCTATAAATGCCTATCTTTTTCACATACTAGTGGTTTGATTCTGGATACAGAAATATACTATATTGTAAACATGCTTTTTGATATGATAATACAAATCACAGTTTTCTCTCTCTATTGATATCAGATTCTCATCTTTCCTTCTGTACTCTTACTCAAGTTGTTTTAATTGCAGAATGACTGTCATCTCATCAGTCAGTTCATAACTTTCTTAATAGTTGCTTATCATTGTTTATTAAACCCTACATTTTGTATTTGGTTTATAAACACTGCTTTCTCACCCACTTTAAATCTATCATCTGATTATTGATCCTTGAGAGCACTGGTTCATTTGATTCTCATTTTGACTGTCTGAATACCATACTGTAATTGAGTTATCCCATTGAT
>JZKD02S2251585.1:342220-355966 GCA_000966675.3 Picea glauca | reverse complement strand
AAGTTCGTAGTCATATATCTGGATGATCTTACTGTTTTTTCAAAATCAGATGAAGACCATATGATTCATCTCAAACAAACATTTGAAAAATGCCGCAGGTTTGGTCTATCCTTAATCCTAAAAAGTCTCATTTCGCTATGCAGGAAGGCAAGTTGTTGTTTCATATAGTATCCCGAGATGGAATCAGGGTTGATCCTAAAAGAGTAGAGGCTATAGATACATTAACTATTCCTAGGAATGTTAAAGAAATTCAATCATTTTTAGGAAAAATAAATTTCTTGAGAAGATTTGTTCCTAACTTCGCTGAAATTGTTAAATTGATCACAGATATGCTAAAAAAAAACAACGAAGTAAAGTGGACAGCAGAAGCTAAAACATCTTTTGCTCACATTAAGAAAGTTATAAGTGAGGCACCAGTACTAGCGAGTCCAGATTATCTTAAAGATTTTCTCATTTTTTCATTTGCCTCTGAACATACGCTTGCTGCTGTACTCCTTCAGAAGAATGAAGAAGGTTTCGAGCAACCCATTGCCTTCTTTATAAAAAGCCTCCGAGATGATGAACTTAAATACAATATAATGGAAAATCAAGCTTACACTATGGTAAAAGCATTGAAAGCTTTCAGAACATATGTATTACATTCTAAAGTGATTGCATATGTACCCACTAGTGCTGTAAAAGATATCTTAGTTCAAGCAGACAGTGATGGTAAAAGAGGAAGATGGCTTGCAAAAAATCAAGAGTTTGACTTGGAGGTTAAACCGACTAAATTGATAAAAGGACAGGGTTTAGCTAAACTTCTAGCTGAATCCAATTTCAAGGCTCTGGGGATAAACAGTGCTCAGGAAGAAGAAGGGTGGATAGATATGAATGAACTTGATGACCAAATAATCGAAAACAAGATCGAGGACAAATTCGCTTTGTCAAATTGGTATAAGGACATAGTAACGTACTTATTAACTTTGAAATGTCCAGATGATTTGTCACCTTCCAAAGCTAGAACACTGAAGCTGCATGCAGTTAAATACTGTATTTCCGAGAAACGATTATACTGGAAAGACCCACTTGGTTTCCTTTTGGGCTGTCTGGTCGAATCAGAAACAGAGGAAGTTATAAGTCAATTTCATGAAGGAGTCTGTGGAGGGCACCATGCTTGGAGAGCTACAGCATATAAAATCCTGAGGGCTGGTTATTACTGGCCTAAACTTTTCCCAGATGTAAATGCTAAGGTACAAGCTTGTAGCCCTTGCTAATTTTTTATAGGAAAACATAAGCTACCAGCAATGCCATTAGTCCCAGTCAAGACAAAAGCTCCTTTTTATCAATGGGGACTTGACTTCATAGGTGAGATAAATCCTCATTCAAGTGCCCAACATAGATGGATTTTGACCGCTACTGACTATTTCACCAAATGGGTGGAAGCTATCCCAACAAGGAAGGCCACTGATTCAGTAGTTATAGACTTTTTAGAAGAGAATATACTGTCAAGATTTGGCTGTCCTAGAAAGATAGTCACAGACAATGCACAAGCTTTCAAGTCTATGGCAATAGTCAGTTTTTGCCAGAAATATAATATTGTGTTGGGACATTCCACAACATACTATCCGTAGGGAAACGGTTTGGCAGAATCTTCTAACAAAATCTTGATCAGTATAATTAAGAAAGTCTTAAATGAAAATAAAAAATCCTGGCATTTACATTTAAAATATGCGTTATGGGCAAATCAGATAGGCACAAAAAAGTCTATCGGTACTTCTCCCTTTCAAATGGTCTATGGAACAGATGCAGTGTTGCCCATAAATCTAGCACTTCCTGTGATGAAACTATGGCAAGATGAGAAGGAAGAGCCAAATCCTCTCACAAGAAGGATAAACCAGCTGATTGAAGTTCAGCAGCACAGGGACGTAGTAGATGAAAAGTTGCAGAAGTACCAGGATGATATGAAGATGTTATTTGATCACAAAGCCAAAAACAGGAACTTTCTCCCAGGAGATATGGTTTTGAGGTGGGATGCTCGGAAAGAAGATTCAGGAAAAAATGGTAAATTCGATCATATTTGGTATGGACCCTTTAAGGTATCATCTTCTGAAGGAAAAAATTCATTTTTACTTGAAAATTTGGATGGTAAGATCCTGAATGCCTCTGTTAATGGGTGTTTTTTAAAACATTATATGGAAAAAAAAATATAATATAAATAAATAAAGAAAATTGTATATACCAGTTTCTTTTTCAATTTTTTAAGACTTCTTTGTTAAAATAAATAAATAAATAAATTTAGTTAACTTTCACAGAGTTATTTTTAAAATTATATCTGAGGTGTTTTGGTTTACAGATTATTGAAAAATCTCCTTTAATACCCTCAATACTATCTTTCACGTTTTCAGACTTTTCTATCAGAGTAGGAGAGATTTTGCACTGACTTTGAAAATCATCAAATGATTAAATTCAGTTAGGTCAGTTTTCATAGTTTTTCTCTCTGACTAAAAATGGTTAGGTTTGAGTTAATTCTGAATATCCTTAGTTTCTTAAGAGTTTGTGTGAAGTTTTAAGCTTGCTCAAAAGAAGATCCCCTAAAAATATTTTTCCCTTTTTTCTCTACAGACCGAGGGGTTTTGAAGGTTCAGAAAAATTGGTCTAGAATAACCAAAACAAGTTGACAAACCCTTATTATAAAATTTTACACAGATCACCACCCCTGATATATTAAGTATCACTGATTGCCCCCGCTTCGAAGGCATAAGCTAACTATAAGACAGATGGTGAAAGGAAATTCGTAATTGATTGCCCCCATCTAGTCCTATAGACGATGAAAGGAAATTCATTTAAATGATTTCCCTCGTCTAAATATAAAAGAAATAGATAACTTCACCGGGGTACTGAACAGGCCTGCTGGCAGTGAAGCAATGTCTGAGCATAAAATTAGCACTTGAAGCAGTGAAAGGAAATTCAGTAAAAAGGGACAGATAACTTCACCGGGGTACTGAACAAGCCCGCTGGCAGTGAAGCAATATCTGAGGTATCTGTAAGGTTGTCATACTTATCTATAACTCTATTCTAGTTATCAATTTTTCAAAACCGGATATTCATCTTAAGTCAAAATAGAGCTTCCCATTTTAAAAATTATAAATTTTATTTCGATTGTTGCAAGCTGAAATGTTCAATAATTTGTTGAGTTTCCAAAGATTGTTCTAATCATCTCAATACTAACTCAATTTTGGAACAGGAAGGAGAATTTTGAAGAAGACTATAACTGAGTTTCAAGTAAATAAGGAATGTTGAAAAGGTTTTCAAAGACTTTATATAATCTTTTTTTCTTCTCTTTGATCAGTTTACCAGAGATAAACCCTTGACACCATTTACCCAATGAAGGCACTGAGTCTGCATGTTCTCCTCGTCCCGTAGGGAGACGAGGTCCCCAGTTGGAGCCTATGTTGAAACAGATCTTGAAATCTTTTATCCTTAAGATCTGGATTTTTAATTTTTAAGTCTTGGCGTTTTTCGGCCTTCTTAAAACAAGAATTTCATCACCTATAAATTCGCGATGCCTTTTATTGTTTATTTTTGGAAAATGAACGGAAAAAATCTAAACAAATATAAGTTTTCAAACTCTTTGAAAAAATCTTTTAAACGGGCAGTAATTTAAAATTTACGAATTTTAATTTAAACCTAAAAAAAAATCGGGATTCGGGGTTTTGTGTAAACAAATGTTTGATGCAAATTGAATTGCGAAACCCCGATCCCCGATTTCCCGATACTTTAAGACTTAATTAAAACATAAATTACTTAATGCTCAATTAAAAGGATTTAAAAGTTAAGTTAATCGCGTCGCGACATCGGGATTCGCGGTTCTATAAAATCATATAATCTTGACATCGTATTTCCCGATTTCCCGATTTCGCGATACATTTGATCCTTAAGTAAAGATTTGAATTAATCTAATCTCTGCTAAGAATGATTAAGAGTTAAATAATTACATTGCGATTTTGGGATTCACGATTCTTTGAAAAGCGTGTTTCTTGACATCCTTTTTCCCAAAATCCCGATCACCAAAATCCTGACTCACAATTCACTTTGCAATAAACTATATCTGTTTTAGCCCTAATCTTGATTAATGAGTTGATTAAGATAAGATTAAATCATGTTTTAAAAGAAACAAGTCATCGCCATTTTGCGATTTCGGGATTCGCGATTCCATGAGAGCACGAATTCATGTCATCAGATTTCCCGAAATCCCGATTCCCGACTGACCTTATCATCCATGACTGTCCCTAATAGCAGACAACCTAACGTTGAACCAGGCCTTCAAGATCAAACCAGCATTGCCCTAAGTTTATTCAATACTATTTTACAAACAACAACCAATAGGGCTGAACTAGAATGATCATGGGCTGCTATTGAACGTGACATTAGCATCCAAGAGCAACAGGAAGCAAGACAGAGACAATTGAGAAACTGAATCTGCTCTGACCTTTCTTTAGTTCCTTAATTCTAAATATTTTCTTTAAATCATTTTCGGATGCCTTGACGGTATGTTTTATAGCCTTAAAACATAAACTCAGGAACAACACCATGCCTTGAATTTCCATGCCATGCCATGCCATGCGTTGTCTTCCCTTTCCATGCCTTTCCAAGCCATGCCTTGCCTTGGCATGCCATGCCATGCCTTTTCTTGACAAGCCATGGCATGGAATGGAATGGCAAGGCAAGGCATGGCTTGAAAAGGCAAGGTAAGGCATGGAAAGGAAATCCAAGGCATGGCATGACATGGAAACAAAAGGCAATACAAGACATGGAATGACATGGAATGGAAAGGAAAGGCATGGCATGACAAGTGAAGGAAAGAAAAGTCATGGCATGGGAAGGCAAGGCATGACAAGGCAAGACATGGCATGGCATGACAAGGCAAGGCATGGATTGGAAAGACATGTCTTGGTAAGGCATGGCTTGAAATTTCCTTAACTTGTCTTACCATGCCTTTCCTTGCCATGTCATGCCATGCATCGACTTTCCTTTCCATGCCATGCATTGCCTTTCCTTGCCATGCCTTGCCTTGCCTTTCCATGCCTTGGCAAGGAAAGGCAAGGCATGGCATGCCATGGAAAGGCAAGAAAAGGCATGGCATGACATGGCATGACATTGCAAGGCAAGATATGACAAGACAAGACATGGAAAGACAAGGAAGGGCATGGCATGGCAAGGCAAGGAAAAACATGGCATGGCATGGAAAGGCAATGCAAGACAAGGCATGACATGGCATGACATGGAAAGTGAAGGAAAGGAAAGGCAAGGCATGGAAAGACAAGGCATGGCATGGAAAGGAAAGGCATGGATTGGTAAGGCAAGGAAAGACAAGGTCTAGGTCTAGGTCTATGTACAGGTCCGTGTTTCAAGTTTTGTGGATGATTTTATGGTTAGGAATTCATGGATGATCATTGTTTTATCTAGTAAGTTCTCTTTCTAAGTCGTTGATGGTTATTTATTGAATGTATTAAATAAATGTTTTATCAAAGTGGTGATATTGCATGTTATCTTGTATTCTTCTTGAATTAACCTTGTCTTGAAACCCTCAATTTCATGGTTATATTAGGACTTACCATCGATTTCCAGCCTTGTTAGCTTGATGTATACGGTTTAGTTGTCATATTTCACCCTTAGAATACACCTTGACACCTTTTATTACATTTCTATCATATTTTTAAGCCCTTTAGGGCATTATGTCTTGAATATTCTATGGTTGTTATGTGCCATCTTGCATTTCAACAAGCATTTGTTATCTAAACTCTATTTTAGGCTTGGATTTTCAACCTCCTTTCATTTAATGATTACTTGTTTTAAGGGTTGTTACATTTGTCTTGTTGTAACTTAGTTAATATCATTTATTAGCTTGGCGAGTCATGGAAATGGCATGGCATGGCATGTCATGGAAAGGAAAGGCAAGGTAAGGAAATACATTCCATGGCATGGCATGAGATGTCATGGCATGGCAAGGCATGGCATAGAAAGTCATGACATGGAAAGGCAATGTTTGTCATGGCAGGGCAAGGCATGCCATGGCCTGGCTTGTAAAGGCATGGTATGCCATGGCATGGCATGTCATGGAAAGGAAAGGCAAGGCGTGTCATGGCATGGCATGGAAAGGCAAGGCATGCAATAGAAAGGCAATGCATGACATGGCAAGGAAAGGCAAGGAATGAAAAGGAAAGGCATGGCATGGCATGGAAATGCATGGCAAGGCATGCCAAGGTAAGGCATGGCATGGAAATGCAAGGCATGCAATGGCATGGCATGGCATGGAAAGGCATATCATGGCTTGGAAAGGCAAGGAACAACATGGCATGGCATGGAATGGAAACTCAAGGAAAGGAATGCAAATTTTTTCACCTACACTTAAAATGTGATAAACACTTCATTGGATGGAAAGTAACTTTATGATATAAATTAAGTCATATGTCCCTAGAATTTTTTTTTTTTATTTCTTGGGATGAGAAAGGTTTCTTTTTTTGTTATTCTTGTTTCATTGCAATCCACATTTTGATTTGACTTTTTCCTTGCATAATGTTCTGGAAAGTTATATTTGTTGTTGTATAGGTTAAAATGGGAAGCTACATGACAAGACATGGGAAGCTACATGACAATGGAATGGCTTGGAAAGGCATGGAAATTGCATGGTTTGGAAAGGCATAACATTGGCATGGAATGGCAAGGCATGGAAATGTCATGGCATGGAAATGGCATGACATGGCATGGCATGGCTTGGAAAGGAATGCCAATGGCATGGAATTTCAAGGCATGGAAATGGTGTGTCAATGGAATGGGATGGAAATGGCATGGCTTGGAAAGGCATGACAATGGCATGGCATGAACATGTTTGTGGGATTGAGTTTGGGAGGGTCCTTTGTCTCATTGTGTGCTCTAACCCAAAAATTGGGTAGGAAGGTGCAATAAACTATCATAGACGGTGAAGGGAAAAGGATGATGGTTTCGAGTCTCCCTAGAGGAATTTTCGTAGCATAGCATTAATTTCTATGGTTTGTCATGAAGTGTAACCTCAAAACTTTTATATGTAGGTGGAAAATGATACCCATTCTAAGATCTAGTTTACATGTGAACTCTCTCATTGTATTGATCAAAATCAATAAGTTTAGTGAACATCATGGAAGACTAAATAAATGTTATTAATAATTGATGGGTTTAACAAAATTCACATATACCCACTACACAACCTAAACAAACATGAGTGAATTAATGAGTCATTGACTAGTCTTTTTGGCATTTATTAAGGGTTACACATAAATCAAATGATTGTATATATGTCATGCATAGAAATAGGGTAATAATGTGTGTGCCCTAGAAAATGGTCAAATTATGGATTGAATCAACTAAGAAACTAACAACTAGGCTTCTCAAAGGAATTCCAAGAGAAGACTAGGGTCAATATTTTGTCCTAAGGAGTCTAGGAATATTAGGACTTATACCTAGAGGAGAAAAGAAATACTTTTATCATGTAGCTATGTTAAGAGAACAAGTTAGGGTTTTGTGGCATTTGAAAACCCTAGTGCTACCTAATGTGATTGTTATCAAGAGGATAGAGAGAGTTGATATTGTACAATTGTGGGATACAAATGTAGGTTCCAAAAAGGACTTACCATTGCGTATGCTAGCTTGTTGATGATCTCTAATGGAGTGAGCTATTGGCTAATGTTATCTTATGGTTTCCCTCGCTATGGTTTGAAGAGCCCGAATTGTAACAACACGTGATAAGATATTGGTAGGTGCATGTACTTCATATTCTAAATATATATGAATTGTTTGGGTTATCCAATTGTTGTGTACTTGCATAATTGAATTTTAGCTTATGTCATCTTCATAATTGAGTAATTCTAGTACTATTTATGGAGGTTAATTTTACATAACATTGAGCTGAGATTGTTAAGTGATTTACAAATATGTAGAAGATAAATGAGAAAAAATATTTCTATAATAAAGTATTGTAATATGCCATTTTTTAGGTCACAATATTTTCAAGTGACCACTATTTGAGGGTGGATTGTCATTGGATTCAGATGGAGATAATTCAAGGGGTAGTCCATATTGTTGGTTGCGAGTTAGAATATGGATATCCACAACATTCGTGCAAATAATTCAAAAGGAATGATCTATCGATGATGTAGAGATACATGGTTGATTAACAAGAAATGCTACTTGAGAACCATTAATTGCTTATGGATTTAACACTTAGCAATATTTTCCACCATAAGATATTCGTTAATGTGTAACACAAGTATTTGTAATCACTTTAGAAAAAAAACAAGGGATTAATACACATAAAATTCATACACTTTGAAATTCATATATTCATCAACATAAAATGCAAAAACAATGAGATTCATAAAAAACGTGCCATGAAATATATATATATATATATATATATATATATATATATATATATATATATATATATATATATATATATATACACACACACACACACACACATTCAACAGCATCTAAATTATATATTTTTTACAAACTGGCACCTCATGCCCAATATACAAAGCGATAGCATGTGCCCCAACTTAAAAAACATCCATATGGTGGCCTATATACAAAATGGTAGTAGTTGGTCAATCATTGTCCACTGCCACCCTTGCCACCCTCGGGAGTATCTTGGAAATCCATCTTTCTTCTCTTGCTTGAGGAAGCACCTCGAGTGGTTCTAGGCTTGGGCATGCTTCAATGGTCTGGAGACTGCACAAAGAAAAAACATTGTTATGATTTTTTTTCCTCAATGAATTAATACACATACAAAATGATACTTTGTAATTTAACCTAAGACAACTCACCGCATATGCTACTGTCAATTGTGAGGGTGTTACCCTCCTCCATGACCCCAATCTCTCTGCGATGCCACGCTGCATCAGTTACAAGGATCAAGTCAAGAAAATTAAACAAATATGTGTAAAATCAAATTCATTATACATAAAAAAAATGATCGTCAACACATTATCTCATTGTGAATATATTGGGCCTCGATTGAGATTTGATGGCAGATGGAGCACTAGGTTGTACAAGTTTCTATGAGGAAACCTCTACCGTGGTAGCCTCGGTGGATGGGGTGGATGGAAATGATGGTGGGGGTGGGTGGCATATAGGTGCATCCACTGTGGATGGATGTGATGGAAGAGGTGGTGTGGATGGGTGTTGTGCATGTGAATCCACTGAGGATGCATGCAATAAGAAATATGCTGGGGGTGGGTTGCGATAGACCCCCACAAGTTGTAAAAGTGATTAAAACTCCCTAGGACTGGAGAAAGATAACCCATAAGAAAAGCCTAGGTGCCCAGGGAGTGGAGTAGTACTATAACTAGAAAATATGCCCGCAACCTGCATACATATTAATAATATTGAGCTATTAGTACTAAACTGTAAAATTCAAAAACATAAACACAAAAAAATTGAGAATTATACGATATTTAACTCTACACATGATACCTGTGATGTAGGTGACTTGTCCATACCAGATGGACATTCCTCGACATTTCCCAGTCCCAAATCCTGTAGAAACACAAGAACATTAAAAATTTGAGGATGCCATAAAATAAAGAAATGACTATGGTGAATTTATCAAATGTGACACATACATGTGTCTAGGATGCACCCAATGAGGAGGCTTCCTTTATTGCTGCATTAGTGGTGGGGCTAGGAACTAATGCATCCATGGGTGTAGAGGGTCTAATACTTGGACGTAACAAATTCAAAACTACATACAATAAAATATCGATATAAATACACAGAATACAAAATAAATATATAATGATGAAGAACATAGTGAGGGTTAAGATACTAACCTCCTCCATGAAGCTATGCTTTCCACTGGGCTCTATAGGACCATAGCATTTCTGTCCGCATCTCAAGCATCTATGAGGTTCACATGGACAAATTCTATGTCCATGTTCCCTCTCCTCACTGTACTCTGTTGTGCATGATTAAGCTCCAACCCCTCTATCAATGTCACTGATAGGTACGTTCTGTCGAGATAGTGCAACAAAGCTACTATGTTGCACTAGGTTACAAGTCAATGATGAAATGTCTAGTTGTACATGTTGCAAGATCTCTGTAACTGGAGGATGCTGGGTAGGGGGGTCAAGCATTCTCCTAGGGGGACAAGGGCCTAACATGGGATCATGCCCGACATTCTCTCGGTCTTGTGCGGACCCTCGACCCACCCCTTGGAAGTCACCCATGTCAAAGTAGTTGACATTATTACACAAAATAAACTCAACCCATATTTTTCTCAGGAAATATAAGGGCACCTCTCTATTATAGGGAGTACCATATACCACCTATCCATCATGTTTTGACTAATCAATGGAGATGTGTTTCTTGGTCACTGGTAGTTCTTTTCCATTCTAAAATCCCTTAAAATAGTTAATATGTGTTGTTTTGAAATTCCCAAGTCTTTGACTTGGTTTCTGTCGAAACTAGTGCTATAGTACTCATACATTCTTTCCCTATAATCAGAAATAGAGATCAATTTCCCTTGGGCATTTGCAATGGACTTCACAATAATGTCCAAAGAAGTGGCCAAGGAGAATATTCTAGGCTGTCTAGTGTCCCTTAATTGTTCCTCAAGGGTTCTTAATATTACCAACCCCTAATCAATTTGACTGTTTACATTGGGTGGATGTGGTGGGTTGGGGTTTTTATCTCCTTGATTTTCTTCTGAGCAGTTTACATTGTCTCCGGGTTCCATTTTATTATATAGACTATAATTTAATAAGCAATGGAATGTAAATTAGGTTGTTTTTTTAATTAAAATATAAAATATAAAATATCTTTAATTTAGATTCTTGGGAGCAAAAGACAAAATTATAAATGACTAAATTGGGAGAAAAATAAGAGAAATCAAACATACATGGCTTGACTAGGACACAATGGCAAGATCCTCACCTTACTGCTCCTCTCTATCTCCTCTCTATTTTCTCAATGAGGGTAAAAATGAGAGCGCGATTTGTGCAAATGAGCAGAAATTGCGCTCGTGGCCCTTTAAAAAAGGTTTAATAAAGGAACACCCACGCGTTCCTAGGAATGTGCATGTGTTCTTAGGAACTTGCGCACATTCCTGCTACTAAACCTACATGGCAAGTTGATTGGAGGTTTGGGCACTTCCAAACCTATAGGGTTATGAACGTGTGTGTGTTCCTATGAGTGCGTCACTAACTTTGTGCACACACCCACCCACACACACACACACATATATATGAATTATGAGCCACAAAAAAAAATAGGTTCACCCCCAAATTTACGGCATAGGAAATTGTGAGTGGGAGGAGTTTCTATAAAATGAGGTTGTCTTCTACAAATTCAAACCAAAGAGGGTGGCCTTCTTCTTTCCAGTCCTTGTGAGAGGATTTGGAGCTAGAGGAATGAAAGGGAAAGAGTAAAGCCCCCGTGGATAAGCATGCATGAAGGAGGAGGTAGGTTGTAGGGTCCTTCATTTCTCCTCTACAATCATTAAATTTATGAGATGAACAACGATATAGGAGGGTGTGGCGATTTTTCCCTTAGTGCAACCACCCCTCCCCCCCAAACCACACCTTTCCTTTTTAGATACTCAATTAAAGGTCCCATGGAACAAAAACTTGGCACATAGAGGCCCCTTCTCGACCCCATTTTGTTAATGTGACTTGACTTAGGTGTATTCCATTATTTTCCATAACACCTGCTTCTGCGTTGTTGGTGAGAAAGACATGATGGAAGTGGACTTGAGAAAATTGGAGAAACAAGGTTTTTGTTCTAATGATTAAACTATTCAAATATGGAGCAACATTTCCCCTCTGATAGAAGGAATTGATAACTAGGGAAGAATCACATATTATCACTACTATTGTGTTCTTGGTTTTCTTAGCAAGGATTTTCAATCCTTGGTAAACCTCTAAGGATTTAGCTTCATTTTTCATAGTGCTGCCAATACCCTTTCTTGGTTGAGTGCTAGAAAAAGAGCACCAACCATGTTATTCTTAAGGACAACCATTGTTGGGCTGAGTTTTATGCTAAAAATGAAGTTGTAGGCTTGTAATGAAGGTTGTATGCCTGTAAGTGACATTTTTTGTTGAGGAAATGGCTCAAGATCCTTGAGAAGGTTGTTGTCAGTACTCTTGGAGCAACTGTGAGTTCTCAGAGTCCCCAAATGTGATATTTCTAGCCAACCAAGTGCACTGGAGCCTTGGAGGGAAGTGGGAAGGCTCAAGGGACTACATGGCAGTGAAGGGGGATCCCATTTCTTGGGTTGTGCAAGTTGAAGGGAAGAGAGCTGGTGGATTGGAACTGTTGTTGGAGTAGAACCCAGGTTTTGGGTTGTTGATTTTGGAGAGTAGAAAACCAAGAGGGCTAGACTTCCTTATGGAATCATAGCCTCAACTCAGGGGTGCCTTGCTGTTGAGATTTGGAAAAACAAGTCTATGGTTGGGAGGAATGTCCCTTGTATGCAACCAATTGCATTAACAATTCAAGATAAATTTTTTGTTCCATTTGCATGATTATTTTCGCTGTGTATATGTTTAATTTGAATGTTGTCGGGTTTGTTGATAATGCCTGTATTCATAGGTTTTTATTCTTGTTTTTAGATGCATGAATAAATTAACACGTGTATGCTATTGATTTTATTGTGTAAATAAACTTTTTGTTTAAGTGGGTTTAGCAGGTAGGGTTATTTACAAAAAGGAATTCAAACATGTTTCCCATGATCCACATGTCCTTGAACTTTCTTTGTGAGGGATGGGACTTGAATATCTTGTTGGAATGCACCCCTCTTCCCACATGGGTTAGGTAACATAAGGACTCCACACGTTGTTGACATGTGACTTGAAAAACGTTGACATGATTTGTGGATGTCTAAATAAAAAACTTTGATTTTTTTATCTACAAAAATCTCTTGTTATTAATCTTTAATATTTCAAAATGATTTTAATTTTAGTTCACCCTCATAAAAAGTTGGAAACAAATTGTCCCATGACATAGCAAGTCATGCTAGTTCTAGAATGAAATGAACTTAGAGGTCAAAAGCATCATGATTGGTTGTGGTGTTATTTAATTTTGTAGAACTTTTTTCTCTTGTTGTTATAATTTGGTGATATAGGGAGTGAGACTTCCCATGGATCAATAACTCTAAACAACTTTTCAATGCTTTCATCATGTATTCTGAAGGTGGAAAAACCTATCATAACTCAATTGTCAACCGATAGTGAGGAAAACCATCACTGGCTGCTATCCATGAATGCATGTTGACTCATCATCGTTATTCAAGGAAAAAAACACATTCAAATAACCCTCTAGTGGTCCATAAGAGGGACGATTTTCACTCTTGTGAGATGCCTCTGGGTCTTGGGTCATTAACATATTTCCTTAAGTTTGAGGAAGATGATCTCTCATCCAATCAGAAGAAATTATAGGTCTTACTCCAAGACCAAAAGGTGATTCTAGCCTAGATTGTATCTACAAAAAAGTCAATATCCCTTGCAGTCATTGCTGAGACTATTTACAATGGGGTCATGTGTTTTCCAATAGAATCTATCCTAAATCCCATACATGAGACCAAATACTACCCCTAATTTCACTTTAACCTCTTACCCATGGGGTATATATATTTGGGGGAGATAATAGAGAAAATGTATTATACATTTTCTCTATTATTTCCCCCACCCCCACCCAATGGACTACCAGGTCAAGATTCGAGTTTGGGCACTT
>JZKD02S2251585.1:297520-329735 GCA_000966675.3 Picea glauca | reverse complement strand
ATATATATATATATATTTTAAAACAAAGATACAAATTTATTGTAAAATTGCATGTAACCACTTATTTAAAGTAAAATATTAATAATATTTAATATATTTTATTCAATCCCATTTCAATTTCATTTCACATATATCTATATACAAACAAAAATCTAACATGAAATAGAATATGCAATGTTAGAAAATAATCATTCACAATATCATAATATTATAACATTGTTTTTATGTACCTTAATTATGAACTAAATGGGAAATTCAACCTAACAATTTAAATTTTTTGAAATTATCTATAAATTATATGATGATGATGATGATGATGAACTTCCACTAAGACCAATTGGTCTATTGGACCTTAAGAAGGCAAGAGATTACTTCAATTTCTTTAAAATTGTATTTCCATGCGCAAAAAGCATTAAGAGAAGCGTTCCAAGATCACCATAGTTTTGATGACTATGATGATGATGATGATGATGATGAATCTCCATTGATACCAATTGTTCTATTGGACCTTAATAAGGAAAGAGATTACTTCAGTTTCTTTAAAATTGTATTTCTATGTGCAAAAAGCATTGAGAGAAGCATTCCAAGATCACCATAATTTTGATGACTTAGGAGGTTAGGAAGGTATGTATTGTGGAAAATAATTTTAAATTAGGATCTAATATGGGTATATGAACGGCAATCTAAGAGGAAGGGTTTTTCATCTTTTGGGAATTTTCCAACACTCAGTTTCATTATTTAGCTTGTGAGAGTTTGTCCTTATTTTAACAATGTTGATTTTCTTCTTTGCACTTCTCAAAATTGAGAGGTTTTTTTAGTCTTCAAAATTAGGGTTGACCACCTCCTTATGGTATCTTAATTTCCTTTTATCCATTAGTTCTTTATCACACCACATATTCTCCTTAAATTTAGAAGTGATAATATTTGTAATATTATCAATATTGTGCATGCTGGTTTCTTCTTGTATTCCCCAATGATTTAACCAAGATTTGGCATCTTTATGCCATCCCTGCTTGAGCCGTTGGTAGTTTTGGATAGAGTTTGAAGAAATTTTGGGGAGCCTCTTATCAACCCTTTTGTTTATAGTGTTCTTGTACATTAGGAATCTAATCATAGCATTGCTCTCAATGGGGGAAATGATTGATTCTATTAGGAGGATAGGATAGGGTGTATTTCCCTTAATTTTGAATTTACAAGTTATAAAATTCTTTTGGATCTATTCTATATTTCCCCAGGATTCTCTAGATATACTACAACCCCAAACTTAACATCCATATAATATAACCATAGTGACGAGAGTGTGAAAGAGGAGTTTTTTTTTATCCCAAAGCCAAAGGTCCACTGATTTACAATTGTTTTCAAGCCCATAATAATCTTTCCACCCTCTATTTATCCTTTTTTCAATGCTATAGTTCCAATCAAACTTGTGGTGGATATTGATTCCAAGATATTTGTATGAAGGTACTTCCTCCAATCTATTGTTGTCATAAACAAAAATATCGTAGGTGATCCTTTTGGATTTAATTATCATAACCTTTGTTTTTTCATTGTTCATAGTCATGCCCATGCTAGAGTAGAAGTCCTTGAAGGTTATTAGTTGCTTACCTAGGTCATAGGGACTCTTCGCCATAAGAAAAATATCATCAACATATAGAAGGAGGATGATGAATATATTAGTGATAATCAAGCCAACACAACCTACATCCTCCAAACAATCTTCTAACTTATCAATATATATTCCAAAAAGGTAGGGGATAGGGGACAACCTTGCTTGACTCCTATATTACAATTAATTTCTTCTGACTAGCCCCCAGTGTTCCTAAACTTGGCAATAATTTTCTCATATAGCCTTACTGCAACAACTCTTAACTCAAAAGAGACTTTAAGCTATTCTAACCTATTCCAGAGGTTAGTTGTAACATACCCAGCCACCCCCACACCGAGCACACTACCTAAAAAAATATGTTCGAAACTGATTTTGAATTTTGATAACAATTAGTTAATAAAGAAACATGAAAGAAACATGATAACAACACATGTAGTAATAAATATTCATGATATAGTATAAAGAATGTCTAAACATGCCATGCACAACAATAACCAACAAGCATGCATGTTACAATACGAATTTCAGAGACAATATTTAATACACAATGGAAATAAATATATAAGCAGAGAAACACATGACAGAGAGCACTTATCTTTAACAAAATGGGTCACCAACTAGATGCAGACCAAGGACGTTCCACCCAAATGTAGACATTGTTGTTCCAAGTCTCAACAACAATTTCATCCCTGAGCCAGGGCTATGCATCCATAAGGATGATTCTAGGGTGTCACTCAGCTCCCCAAACTAGTCAGCACTCAATCTCTCATAGGTTTCTCAACACACAAAAATCCCAAGTACACCATCTCTCTTCTCTGCTAGCCTACACAACCCAAGAGAATGAACCCCCTTCTCTACCACACAATCCCTCAAGATGTCCACCTCCTTCTAGGGCTCCAGTGCATCTGGTCAATAATATCCATGCTGGGACTCTCAGGACTTGCATCTATGAATAAAATTCAACACATGCCAATACATCTCAGACATGCAAACACAAATTCATGGTTGGAACACACCAGTCACTGCTACAACCAACAAACAATGGCTTCTTCCTCAACAATTCTCCCCCATGGTCTCATTCCAAGAACAAGAATGAATGAGTGAAAAAGCGAACAGAATAGAGAGTGTGGAAAATGAATAATGAATGAACAGAGTGAGTGAAGAAGAACCCCGAAACAACCCACAAGATAAGTTTATATATTTACTTGCAAATCAGGAACCACATGGCCTTCCCCAAGAAGCTCATGCAACTATTTCTCTCCATTAAGAAAATTATGGGTAAATAAAATATGATAAAATGAATTATCCCCTTAAGCCCCCTCTCTCATGGAATCATAGCCCTTATAACTCTTGTTCTTTTTCGTCTTGCAGCCAACGATGTATTTTATTATTAATAATGATCATAGAATTACATTTCCTAGGCACGACAACCTCTTTAATTGTTTGGGCACTCTAGACTTTCATCAAATAGAAAAAATACATTAATTCATATGGGGACTAAAAACTGGGGTATTACAATCACCTCCCCCTTATTTTGACAATGTCCTTGGTGCATATACAAAACAAAAATCAAAATTTCAAAATTTATTCAAAAAGTCACAAGTACTCTACTTAGATGGCATATTCATGCTCCCAAGTAGCATCTTCAAGACCATATCTGGTCCACTGAACTTTTATCATCTCTATAACTCGATTCCAAAGCATTTTGACTTTTCTATCCAATATGCGCACTGGCTAGACCTGGAAGTCTCCCTCTAGATCTACCTGAATCAAATTCCAATCAATAACATGGTTATGATCATATATATATTTTTTCAGCAAAGAGACATGACATACATTATGCACATTCATGGAAGAAGACAATAGAAGCATGTATGCAACTGACCCTATTATGTACAAGATGTCAAATGGACCACAGAATTTGGCTGCTAGCTTTGTACAACTACCCAACTTCAATGACCTCTTCTTGGGCTTCACTTTTAAAATAACATGCTCCCCCACTTTAAATTCTCTAGCTGTCATGTTCTTGTCTCCATAACTTTTCTGTCTATCTTGAGTTGCCTTTAAATTCCGCTTAATTCTAACCATCTGGTCTTCCGTGTCCTTGAGAAATTCTAGCTCAAGTACTACTATGTTTGCTGGGTTGTCCCAACTCACTAGAGTATTGCATTTTCTACCATACAAATCCTCAAATGGGCTCATCTTCAATGAAGCTTGTTACCCATTATTATAGGGGAACTCAACCAAATGCAAGTAGTCTTCCCACTTAGATGGTTTATCCATCACATACATTCTCAACATGTCTTCAATCACTTGGTTGACTCTCTCTGTCTTCCCATATAGCCATGGATGGTATGATGTGATAAAATTTAGATTTGTACCAAATCCCTTAAATAATCCCCTCTAGAAATTTGAAGTAAACTTTGTATCTCTTTCTGAAACAATTTTCTTTGGTATCCCATGCAACCTAGAAATTTCCCTCATGTAAATTTCTTCAATATTAGCTTTTGTATGAGTCATTTTTACAGGAACAAAATGAACAGCCTTTGTCAATCAATCCACAACTACAATTATGGAATCATGTTGCCTTGTTTTCCTGGGAAATTTAGTTATAAAATCAATGGTTACCACTTCCCATTTCTTCTCTGGAATTGGCAATGGCTGAAGCAGACCCGTTGGGTGTCTATGCTTAGATTTTACTCTCTGACATTCCATACATCTAACAATGTAATCAACAATAACCTTCTTCATTACTAGCCAAAAGAATTGACTTATCACTGTTGCAATTGTTTTCTAGTAACCAGGATGTCTGGCATATGGAACATTATGCATTTCCTTTAATACCAAATTCCTAAGTTCTCTGGAACTAGGAACATAAATTCTATTCTTATGCATAAGTAATCCATCTTCCTTAATCTCACACTCTTTAATTTTTTGTTGTATGTTTTCTTGCTGTAAAGTTTCTTTTAACTGTAGGTAATGTTTATCTGTAGCAACAACATCTAAAATTATGCTCTTTAAATTTGACTGATGCATACTAATAGTTGTAGCATGCATGAGATGTACTCTTCTGCTGAGTGCATCAACAACTTTATTTTCTTTTCCCTTGATATGCTTGATGTCACAGTCATACTCACTTAAAAATTCCAACCATCTTGTTTTCCTAGCATTCAAAGTTGGTTGTTCAAAAAGATATTTCATACCACTATGGTCTGTCCTTAGTTCAAATCTTTTTCCCATAAAATAATGCCTCCACATCTTCAATGCATGAACTGTTGCAACAAGCTCCAAATCACGTGTGGCATAATTCCTCTCATATTATTTGAGTTTTATGAATTCATAACCAATGACATGTCCATTTTGAGTGAGGACTCCACCAATTCCTTCCTTGCATGCATCTATACATACCACAAAATTCTCATTTGGGTTAGCAATGTTTAAAATAGGTGCACTAGTAAGTAATTCTTTTAATAAGATAAAATTCTCTTCACACTCTGTTGTCCATTCAAAATTGATTCCCTTCTTTTGTAAAGAATTTATGGGATCAACAATCTTAGATAACCCCGCTATAAACCTCATGTAGTGTCTGGATAATCCTATAAAAGATCAAACTTCTGAAACTTTCCTGGGTGCTGGCCATCCTCTAATGGCTTCAATATTTTTTGGATCTACTGTTATACCTTGTTTTGAAATAATATGACCCAAATAATGGATTGTCTCTTGGTAAAAATAACACTTACTAAGCTTGGCATAAAGCTGATGTTCCCTCAGCACTTGTAACACCAAACTCAAGTGATGCTCATGCTCTTGCTCAGACTTAGAATAAATAAGTATGTCATCCAAGAAGACAATGAAAAACTTATCCAAATAATTTCTGAATATGCCATTCGTTAAGCAAATAAAAACAATTGGTGCATTGGTCATTCCAAATGGCACCACTACAAACTCATAATTTCCATACTTGGTTTTGAAGGTTGTCTTATTGCTGTCTTCTTTCTTGATTCTTACCTAATGGTATCCAAATCTCAAGTCTATCTTTGAAAATATATGTGTTCCTCTTAGCTTATCAAAGAGGTCATCAATTTTGGGTAGAGGGTATTTGTTCTTCACAGTGGATTTATTCAGCTGTCTAAAGTCTATACACAGCCTCAATGTCCCATCCTTATTTTTTCCAATGACTATTGGTGCTCCCCAAGGTGAAACACTTGGGCGTATGTACCATTTCTTCAACAACTCTTCCAACTACATTTGTAATTCTTTCAATTTAGGTGTACTCATTCTATAAGGTGTTTTTGATACTAGGGTAGCTCCTAGTAAATAAATAGAGAAATCTATCTCCCTCTTTGGTGGAAATCCTGGGATTTCTTGAAATACATATTCAAACTCTTGCAATACTAGAAAAAATTCAAGGCTTGACCCTTTTGTCTTTTTTGGATATTCCACATGAGATGCATACAATTGACATCCTTTCCTGAAACATTTCTTTAGTTGTAAGGCTGAAATATACCTTATAGAAATGGGTCTTGGAATTCCTTTCATAATGCTCTGTTTTCCTTCTTCATCAAGACATGTAAAGGTCTTGTTATGAAAATCTAGGAAAGCATGGTGCTGCTCCAACTAATCAATTCCAATTAGGATGTCATAATATCCTAATGGGATGATATTCATATCAACAACTGTATTTACTCCATTAATATTTATTGGACAACTTCTGACAGCCTCATTGATCCTTCTTTTGGTTATAGTGGCTAGTTGAACCAAACTTGACTTTCCTAACTTACTTTTCTCCAAATGTAATTTATCCACTATTTTAGGATCAATGTAACAATGACATTCTCCTGAATCAATTAAAATAGCAATAGGATGATTAATTATCTTACCTTCCACTTTGATCATATTTCATCTTTGATAAATCCTACATACTTTAGAAATCCCAAGAATCTCTTCTCATATTGTATCATGGTCATGCTTCCCAACCTTAGCTCAAAGAAATCTTTCATATTCTTGTCATATAAGTTCTCTGAAAGGTACTCCTTCTAAAAATATTTCTTGAATTTCTTCCAAGTGATCTTTCCCTCATTAATGTGCTCAACTTGTTTTAGTTGATCCCACCACATAGCAACTCTCCCATGTAAATGGTATGTGGAAATTCTTTCTTCTAGGTTTGAGGAGTAGTTATGAAATTGAAAATTCCTCATGAGTCCAAGAAGAAATGCTTCAACATCATCTTCCCTCTCTCTTTCACCTTCAAAGGATAGTGGCTTAAGTTTCCTCAACTCTCCTTTCAAACTGTCCAATTCATGCCTTCTTCTTTGGTGCCTAACAAGAGACATTTTTGGACTTCTTACGGAGTCTTCAGATGCATAAAGTTTCTTTGCTGAGTAAGGTAGTGAGTGATGTCTATGAGTTCTACTGACACTTTTTGAATGATCAACTCTTATGTATTTACCTCTTCTTTCGTGATATCTTTCTTCTTCCTCCTACCTTAAGTCTGATCCATTCCTTGCTTTCCTATGAAACTGATTTAGGATTTGCATTACTTGAGCATTTATCTTATTTTGTTCTCTCATCAACATCTCGTTTTCTGCCTTCTAACTCTGCACTTCTATTTTTAGGCTTCTCACAGTCTCTATTAAGGTTTCTTGTTCCCCTCTGCTCCTATTCCCATTTGATCTTGTCTCTGCATTACCAACACTAAGATTTTGACCTTTGGATTCTTTATCATTACTAAAGGATCCCTCTCCTTCCTACATTTCTTGAATATTCATTCTTATCTTGAACTAATATTGTTATACTCCCTAATTCTGCAAAATGTGAAAGCAACCATTTTGTTAGAACTATTCATATTATAAAAAAGTTTCCAAACAATGCTACAAGTCCTTTTTCTGCTCAATTCATGAAGAAATATATCATCATTCTCCAAATTATAACAATTCAATGTTATTCTCCTCTGAATCATATTTTTAATGACTATGCCTATGCCCTAATTCGATATCTCAATTGAAAGCTATGGCTTCCTAAAAAGGTCACTTTCACCTTTTTTGTGCAAATAAGATCTTGTAGCGGAAATGGAATGGTTGTGTGCCAATCATGTCAAATTATACCACGGGCCCATTAAACTTGTACAAAATTTGAATTATGCATAGGCGCTTCCTTCAATCCACTTTTGTTGTGACCGTGGGCTCGAAACCATAGGATTATCCACTCTAAGCGATGTTCCTTTAGCACTTTTCTCTATATTATTCTACACAGGACATCGTTCAAAAATGTTTGCAGTCTTGTTTACTTCTAGGCCCTTCGCACCTCTAATCAACCCCTTTACCTTATCATGTGACCAACGCTGGAACCAAGTCCTCTGGTCTTTGTTCTTCAGGCTATTCTCCCTTTTCGATCTTCCAACTCTCCCGGAGTTTGACCTGATGAAGCGGTCATAAAGTGTAGGCGATTGGTGGATGCAAGTTAAAATTCCCGCTTACTCCATCCTCCCACTTCTTGATCAAATGGCAAAGAAGGATCCTACTTGATCTTGATCTATGGTTCTCAGGATTTCGAGGCTTCGTGCTTTGTTGTTTTTCTTCTTTACACCTTTTAAGACACCCATAGTTTTACCGCCCGAAGTGGTCATAAAGTAATGTGGACTGCTTATTGTCCATTGACAGCTCCCCCTTATGTTATCCTTCCACTCTCTTAATCCAATGGCTATGATTTAAAAAAGTGTTGATATGGATGGTCCTTATTTATTTCGGGGCTTCGGTACTATGGGACTACGGGATATTACAACTCTAAAGTCATTAAAATCCCTCGGAGTTACACCTGCCGAAGTGCTTATTCCATCCTTCCACTGCCTGATCTAACGATTGAGAAAAGTCCCAAAGGGATCTTAGATCGAAGTTCTGCGTGATTTTTCTACTTCGTCCTTCGATACTTTTTCTGGTAGAAGAAGTTGCACATTCTCGGAGGCCATAATCTCAGAGATGATGTGGCATGTTGATGTCACCTATGGTGATGTGGACCCATGGTATGTGTGCCATGTGTCACTCAGAAATGGACATGTTGGGGTCCAAAGGGCACTAAATTCATGTGACATGTGTCTCGATATGGCACCCCTGCCATGTGGCATAAGACACATCATCAACCAAACAAACGGTCCACATTCCTTTGCTCCAGATTAGACGACCTACATGATTTCATGACTTCGGATTAGCACTTCGTGGCTTTCGAACTTTGCAGCTTTTCCTAGTCTCCAGTAATCGTCGAAGTGAAGATGTTCTGGAGTCCTGAAACTTACACTATCCTTCCATTCCTGATCTAATGGCTCACATCACTCCCAAATTCTTCCCTCAAACTAATGGTTGGTGAGATTTTGAGGTTTCACGACTTCGGTATTTCATCCCTCTGCCTTGTCTCCAATAATCATCGAAGTGGCAAAGTTCTAGAGTCCCAAAACTTTCTATCTCCTGCTTGTCTTCGATCAACAACTAATGATTTTTCAGTTTGATCTAATGGCTATGATTATACCTGAAATTTCTCAATTATATCTAACGTCTCTTGCTTATATGTCTCCCGATCTGGCGATCATGATTCCATGATCCTTTACAAAGGATCTTTGTCTGCATTGTGCTCTGGCTTCGGTGTGATTTATGCAATTCTATTTCTCCTAAGCTTTTCTTTCCTCTCGCATGATTTATGCAATGCTATTTCTCCTAAGCTTTTCTTTTCTCTCGCATGTTATTTTGCATACTTTTTTCCATGGTTGACATCAATGACAACTAATTTTCCAACACATAATACCATGTCCAAAAATTTTGGCCCATACTAGTCCGGTGTTTCAACCAGAAGATCTGATACCAATCTGTAACATACCCAGCCACCCCCAGGCTGGGCACACTATCTCAAAAACTATGTTCAAAATTGATTTTGAATTCTGATAACAATTAATCAATAAAGGATCATGAAAGAAACATGATAAAAACACATGCGGTAACAAATATTCATGCTGCTGTATAAATAATGTCTAAACATGCCATGCACAACAATAACCAAGAAGCATGCATGTTACAATATGAATTTCAAACATAATAATTAATACATAGTGGAAATAAATATATAAGTAGAGAAACACATGACAAAGAGCACTTATCTTTAAGAAAATGGTTCACCAACTGGCTGCAGACCAAGGATGGTCCACCCAACCCTAGACATTGATGTTCCAAGTCTCAACAATAATGTCACACCTGATCCAAGGCTATGAATCCACAAATACAGTTCTAGGGTGTCACTCATCTCCCCAAACCAGTCAACACCCAAGCTCTCATAGGTTTCTAAACACACAACAATCCCACGTACACCATCTCTCTTCTCTTGTAGCCTGCACAACCCAAGATAATGGACCCCCTTCTCTTCCACACAATCCCTCAAGTTGTCCACCTCCTTCCAGGGTTCCAGTGCATCTGGTCAAGAATATCCATGATGGGACTCTCAGGACTCGCAACTATGAATAAAATTCAACACATGCCAATACATCTCAGACATGCAGGCACAAATTCATGGCTGGAACAAACCATTCACTACTACAACCAACAAAAAATGGCTTCTTCCTCAACGATTCAACCCATGGTCTCATTCCAAGAACAAGAATGAATGAGTGAAAAAGTGAGCAGAATGGAGAGTGTGGAAAATGAATAATGAATGAATAGAGTGAGTGAAGAAGAACCCCCAAACAACCCACAAGATGGTTCTATATATTTACTTGCAAATCAAGAACCACATGTCCTTCCCCAAGAAGAACATGTAACCACTTCTCTCCATTAAAACAATTATGGGTAAATAAAATATGATAAAATGACTTATCCCCTTAATCCCCCTCTCTCGTGGAATCATAACCCCTATAACTCTTGTCCTTGTCTATCTTGTAGCCAACGATATATTTTATTATTAATAATGATCATAGCATTACATTTCCTAGACACACTGGCCTCTTTAATTGTTTGGGCACTCCGACCTTTCATCAAATAAACAAAACACATTATTTCGTATGGGGACTCAAAAATGGGGTATTACATTAGTCCTAGGCACAGTGTCATTTTTTTTTTCTAAAATCAACGAAACAACAAAGGAGATCAGTTTTATCAATACAAAACTCTTATGTAGTGATCCTAAATGTAACAAGGTGGTCCATAATGGAATGGTAGTCTCTAAACCCAACCTAGCCTCTAGCTCTTTTTCCATGTCTTTCTATCCATGTACCGATCTTCTTTTCCAAAATACTTATGTATAGCTTAGCTAAAATGAGACTAATCATAATGGTCCTATAGTTAGAGGGATTGCTTTTATCCCCAGTTTTAAAAATAGGTACAATGAGGCTTTGAGTCCAAGGTTTTGGGAAGCAATTTTGATATCTAAATTGAAGACCTTATGTATGTGAGGGATGAGAATAGGTCCTCCAATTTTTAATATTTCAGCTTGGTAACCTTCGATGTCCTTAGATTTTCCTTTTGAGAGCTGCTTAACCCCAAATTTAATGTCTTCTATAGAAAACACTTCATCCTTTGTAGAGCTATTTGGCATGGTGTCTGTTATCACATAAAATTGTCATGGGTCATATGTAGTTATTGTTAAGACCTAGGTCTACACCTTTGTCGAGTCTCTCTCTTTTCTCCATACCTTCCGATAAGTTTTTCCTCTTTTGGTTGATAAAGTTAGGCCGGTCAAGTATGTTGTATGCGCAAGGAAAAACTATGAGAAAAATGTAGCATTCAGAGCGGTCTATTTCGGGCTTGAAATGCAAGCAAATAACCAGGTTCAATTTTCAACGACGAAGATCCCATGTGCAGTTCAGATTAACAGCTCTCATGCATTTATAGTTTCAAAGTCGCGCAAGGATTAACGACCAGACAGAAGCCCCAAAGTGTCAAAGTCCCGAAGTCCCGAAGTAACGAGAGACTGCCACATCAACCAGGAGAAAGTCACTTCGGGAGATATTCATGCCTGCATTAAAAAGATCCCGAAGCCCAAAGTCTCAAAGTAACGAGAGACTGCCACGTCAACTGGGAAAAAGTCACTTCGGGAGATATTCATGCCCGCGTTCAAAATATCCCGAAGTAATGAGAGACTGCCACGTCAACTGGGAGAAAGTCACTTCGGGAGATATTCATGCCCATGTTCAAAATCTCTCGAAGCCTGAAGTGTCAAAGTACCGAGAGACTGCCACATCAACCATGAGAAAGTAATTTCATGATATATTCATGCCCGTGTTCAAAATATCCCGAAGCCCGAAGCGTCGAAGTAACTAGAGGCTGCCATGTCAAATGGGAGAAAGTTACTTCAGGAGATTTCCATCAGAACATCCCAAAGCCCCGAAGTGTCGAAGTCCCGAAGTCCTGAAGTAACAAGAGAATTCCACGTCAACCGGGAGAAAGTCACTTTGGGATATTTCCATGATTTACATCTCGAACCCCCAAAGTCCTGAATCCTGAAGTGTCGAAGTGACGAGAGACTGCCACGTCAACCATGAGAAATTTAATTCGGGATATTTCTATGCTTCACAATCCAAAACTCCCAAATCCTGAAGTGTCGAAGTACCAAAGACACATGACGCTCATCCATTAGTAGTTGTGACAACACAATGACGTCAGGCCACCATGTCAGATTCGGGAAATCGTCCTCTGGGAGATATTATTTCTCAGCATTCAAAGCTCCCAAATGCCAAAATTGGCTTCATCTCTAAACATGGTTCAAAGGATTAAGGAGTTGGCAGACGGATAAATTTTAGTGGGGGTGCTAAAATAACAGGGTTACCCATATCGCAGATTGCAACAAATTGATGACAACACTTCATTGCGGGGACGGAGCATGCTCGAAAGTTAAAATTCTAGAGTGGTCTGACAACCAAAACCATGGTATAGCAAAAGAGGTACGTGGAAGTTGGTGGTGGATTGCGGGGGTCGAAGCGGTGTGGATCCAAACGGCCCTTGGAAACTTCTTCAATCACATAAGTCAATGAAAGAAGGACCGATGGTTGAACAATTGACTACCCCCTTAAATGGAAGCATGGAGGGTCTGGCTGAGGAGACAGAAAATTGTTAGCCCAAAGTACCTGTTGAGCACTCAACACACCCTAAAATTCTATGTAAAATCTCACTTTTTGGGTACCACTTGATCTTGTGACATTGTCTTATATGAAAAATGTGTCCTTCACTTATCTCTTTTGTTTCTCTTTAAGTCTTTAAAAGATTGCTTGGACATGTGAAAATCATTAACTTAAAAGACGAATATCTAAATTAGAGAAATGACAGTCAAAGTTTTCCTGGACGCGCTTAAAGATTTCGACATCGGGAAGGATTAAGCGTGAAAGATAACGCTAGAGAGAATCAAAGTTTTTGAGCCCCGATCTTCGTCGGCGTCGGCAGACGTGAAATTTATTTTGCAACAGGCACCACCAAGAATATCACCAATGACCGATTAATTCGGCATCGGCAAAAGGTTAGAGAATAAGCATTGAAAGAAAAATGAAATAATAATCGTCGACCTCCGGGATGTTTTCGACATTGAAAGTTTCGAAGGATGATAACACCCGAAGAAACTACGCGTTGATTTTTGAACGTTGATCCCCAATACTCACCCAACATCGGCAGTCACAATAGATAGCTCAATTTAGCGTGATCGACGTAAACGAAGTACCGAATACAACCCTTACCCACGAGATGAGTTCTAGGTTTTATTTAATAAGGCTCGAGTACAACCGTTACCCATAAGTTAAGTTCTTGGCCATTATTGCCCGGTATCCCAAGTCCGTGACGCTGCGTCAATACCATACGATGAAGAAAATCGATGTCGGAAGTTTTCTCAGGAGGATACCGACGGAAACACGAATAAGGATATAATCGATTCTTGATCTACCCACTAAGAAGACGACACAATGGGACGTTTTGGCTCTGAGATACGCTAGATATGATGCATTTAAAGGTTAATTAATTCCAGAATCTCGCACTAATTGCTAATTCATGCATGAATCAAAGGACCATTGGAACTTGCCAATACAATGCATTTTCCCCCTCTGCCTCCGCTGTAAACCCACGTAGAATTTATTTGTAGAGTTTTGGCAGTAGATTGTTTTGAGTTTCACCCATTACTCGTATTAACTGGTTGATACGACTGGTAGGATCTTTCCCATTATATTCTCTAAGTAATTGAAAATAGTGTTATTATGTGCACGAAGCGATCCGGAGCATCCAGAGGAGCGAAATGAGCGGTCCAGGGATAACTTCCAAGGTCTAGTGAGTACAAAAACAACAGTTTAGCAAGCGCTACAAATATGTACCGATCTATGGATGTTTTATTCTTCGTTTCATACACTTTATCCAATGTCACCTTGCACACCTAACTGAAGATTGTTTCCGGTTGCAGGAATGATGCCTCTGAAGAAACCCACCACCAGGAAATATCTGAGAGCTCCAAAGCTCTAGAAACCAGAGGTGGGAGAAGGTTCCTCCCCAGCGGTGGTGAGACAATTGGAATTCACTCCAAAACCTGTGCCCACCATCAAAACTGCCACTAAGAAAGATTCTGATCAACCCTCGGCCTTTGGAGACACAGAGGCAAAAATTAGGACCAAGACAGTATTCCCACGTTGGGAAGAAATTTTCAAGAAGATTAAGCGGGAAGAACTCCCCAAATATAATCTGCACAACGATCCTGATACGATAAGACTCGACGATGAAGTCCTCCTGAATGTCTGAAAGGCGTATCTACACATGGTGACAAGCAGGACTCCGACATTTCCTTGCATTGAACTGTTGAAATGGATTATTGATCACACTGACACATAAAAATGTTTGATTAACGATGAAAACGACAGGTGTGTCGGGGTTTTCCTTCCATTAGAAGTGCATAATTATTACAAGCTCAAAGAGCCAATAGAGAGGTTGAATAATGATTTTATTTTGAGCTTCTATGAGAAGCACAATACCAGTAAGGCGATGGATTCCTAGTGGAGAGAGGATAAAACGATCACCAATCGGACCTTTGGTTGGTACTCGACGACCAACCTTAGAGAGCCTTACATCTATATAATGGCTCTCCTCTACTGATTGCATGGGGAAAAAGACTACTCCAGGTTTTCAGAAGCTTGGATGCCTCTAGTGTATATCGTAGCCATTTTTGGAATAGGTTTTAACTAGGGCGCAACCATCTCCAAACAACTGAGCACCTGCATCCAGAAAGCTCATACGTTGAAAGAAGGAGAAACCCCATCCTTTTACATGGCATCTTATCTTTTGGATGTCGTCTGCACTAGAAATGCTTTCACTGGAGTGAAATTAATTTGTCATACCTCAGATCTCTCGGTCCATGTTTATTTCAGCATCTTGTGGGAGAACAGGTACAAGAAATCCTACCCTCTCATCTGCGACCAATTTATCACACATATTCATTTGTTGTTGTTCAAGAAATAATGCCCAAGGATGTCGAACGCAGCCAAAAATATTAAATTGAAGGTGGGCCACTGGTATCTGGATGAGCGCAATACCTACATCATGGTTTTCGGTGCCACCAAAGCACCTTGTCTGCTACTTGTATATGTCCCTGATCGACTATTAGTAGGAAAAATTTGTTATCAGAGCATCCTATAAGGTTACAATGTTACTTTGGTAAAGGATAAGAAGCGGGCCTTCATACCCTATGGGTTCCATATTGGTTTCTACATGGTGAAGGACACCATGCAGGCCAAGCAAGAAGGGCTAATCCAATTGGAGTTTCGATTCTAGACTAATCTCTTTCACAAGTGTGACCCCAAGGGATTGGTCCTAAATCACACGCAACATGTATCATCTTGCTGGCCATATGCCCACGACAGGTTTGTGGATGAAATCTTAACCAAAAATGCTCAAGACTAGGAAGAGGTGATGGTGAGGATGGTTGATCCCAAGGCAACCAGATTCAAGGCTATGAGTTGGGATGAGAAAGAAACAATGCTGGAACAAATAGTTCAAGAGACCATCAAGACAAGAAAATAAATGATATCAGTCAGAGTGGTGGGATCTCCCCAGGTAGCTCCGATACAAATTGGGAATTTCTCTGAAATTCAAGATATACAGGGGATGGGGGGGCTCATGTATCAACAAGCCCAGCTGTTAATGAAGTGGATGCAGGATAACCTGGACCTCATCATAGTGCCAAAGCTTGCGACTGAAAACCTAGAATAAATCCCAACGGGGGCAAGCGACCCTGATTCCATAAACCCTGGTAATAAAAATAGGTCTAATAACCCTGATTCCACAAGGCCACCAGCCGGATTTCCAGCAGGTGCGACGATTCAACCAGAGGCGGGCCGAGTATCAGTGGGAGAATTCATGCCTAATCCTTTGAGTGAGTTTATAAATATATATAGTGATGATGAGATCCCTGAGACATCTCTCGGGACCCCTGTTCAGATCCAAGAAGAAAAGGGACCTGAGAAGGCTGCTTTTCATGATCACGAGGTCCAGGTCTAGGAAATACCATGAAAGGAAAAAGAAACAAAAAATGTTCCTGACACAAAGAACCCTGAAGCATCAGAGACCCGAGTCGATGACTCGAAGGGTAAGTTAGAACTGGACGAGCCAAAAGGAGGATCCCCTTAAAAGGAAGCCGACGATTCAACTGCCCACGGGCAAGTGAGTATCGAGTCTTTTTCCCACGTCTCCATTTCGCTTGATACTCAGATCCCCGATAAGCGATAGGCAGAGAGAGAGCCCTCGGAGTATAATGAGAAAGTTCAAGAACACGGTGTGGAACAAGTATACACTGCTGGAAATATGGGAAACACATTACATGGAGTGATCAATAGATTTCCGAACCGGTGGATGAGGTGGCCAACATCTATGCAATCTCCTATGATCGAAAGAAGAGGGCCATCATCCAAAGAACCACAAAGAAAAGGAGAATCACATTGGATCGTTCCATCCTCATCACCATAGAGGAGGATTTGATAAACACAGAAAATGCAAGAACATACGAACTCATCGGTGCGGGGATGGCGATTTCGGATGCCACCCTGGACATTGCTAAACGGGATGAAAAAGAGTTGGCTGCCACCTTGACAGAGCTATAACATTTGCATCACTTGGATGAATACTATAAGGGCACCACTCAGACCACAGTTTATCTAAGAAGCAAGTTCGAAGCGACTTACAATAGGTTCACACATGAGTGACACCTGTTCATGGCGAAGATAGCTGAGCTCTAGGAAGACACTCTCATGGCACTCGCAACTTGCAAGGATGTGGAGCAATGGAATGAAAGGGTGCAGAAAGACGTAGAAAGACTCAAATACATCGATGCAGTCCAGGAGGGCCGAGAGAAATAAGAACACGACATCTGAGTGTTGGGCAAAAGCAATCTTGATCGTATGAAATGATCAACTGAATACTGGGATAAGATTTCCCAGGAACCACACAGGGAAATTCAAAAGCAATGGGAAAAATGTGAGAAGCATTGGGGTAAAATGAATGAAGCAATGAAGGATATAGGACTCCTCGAGTTTGGCGACCCTGACAACTTCATCGACTTATGCAACATAATTGAATCACATGCCAAGCAGGATTTACTATGGGTTGAAGAGCTAGCCAAGGTGACCAATATGTCCCCAGGACAAGTGCAAAGATTTATGGAACATCCTATGAAGGCTCAAATCGTGCTACAACAGTTAAACACCAGTCTAGTGAAGTATCGAGCGCATGCAGTGGACATTAGAGAATTCTATGCGACTCTGATGGAGCAGCACAAGTTCCCATGGGCCCAAACCTGTGAAGAGTTATTTATCAGTTGGTCCGAGTACGAGAAAATTCATCCTTTCAAAGAACTATCTTGAGTTGACTGATAAAAAAACTGTTAGAAGATGATGCCATGTGGCATATTTTTCTTTGCTTAAACTGCATTTAGCTGTTCTTTTCAGTTGAACTTTAGGTTATAAATAAAGACATCAACCAATTAGTTAGAGGTCGATGGTTTTGGCAAGAACTCTTACTTTCTGGTTGTTAAGAATTATTTTGAAGCTACTTTGAATTGAGAAGTCCTTTCGGACCAAAGACAAGTTATTTTCATCAACTGCATGTGTGATTGGACGTGGAGAAGAACTATTTCCTATCATGTTTCATGAATGGTGTTGTAATAAGTAAGAGTAATTAATTCTGTTGTCAAGTTATCTGGTGCAATGTTTTGTTGTTCTTGCTTTAATGATGAAGATGAATCGTTGTGTTATTATGTGATGAATGGTTTTGGTAGATGAATTATTTTTTTTGCCATTACCTCATTGCATTTGTGTTTTCTTTCTGGTAGTTAGTATTTCAGGTAGTAATTGGATGCTCACATGGTTAATGTATTAGTACTAGGCATGTGGTATAAAATTGTCGTATGCATGCTTGAGCAATGAGTTATCCCAAGTTCAACCTCTTCCCCTTAGTTAAGATTAATTCCATTTTTTTTGCCAAGATGGTTTATACCAGCTTACATCTCATATCGGTCCCACCCAAGAGAAAATATACAAAAAAGAATGGTCCAAACTGAAGGAAGAACCTTCACAAGAAAACGTAAATCCCATCGATAATTTGGTCAGATCGCAAGATCTAGAGGACCATTTCACTATTAAACGCTGCAAAGTCTAGTTGAGACTCGGTGGTAGGTTTGGTTCCTACTGTTGAATCAAGGGACTTAAAGCCCATCAACAGAATTGGCGCTAGAAGGAGGGCATGAGAATGAATGGCTGGATATATATTCTACAGAGTATTTCAAACAACCTATAGATTCAAAACAACCCACATGCATGGTTAGTCATTCCCAAGACATCCCACACACATTGAGTAATCCTAAAATGAGTAACTCGCCCTAGCCTGAGGAAGAACCTTTTCACCCTGAAATACCTTACGCTCTTCATCACGAGGAAGTAAATCAATTCAGAAGAATCACAAGAGCTTACGCCCGACAGATTGGTGCATTGTCCTTAGCACCCATACTCCCTCGAAGAAAACAACAAAGAAGACCATTGGTTAGTACTCCTGACAAAGTTTTCGTACACTCAGTAGAAGAATTAATAGATTTCACAATCACCAAAATCCAAGAACCTCTTGATTTGATACCCAAAACGCCAACCGACAACGTCTTTGAACCGAACGATTTTTCAGAAGAGGAGGAGTTTAACTCAGAGTTTGAAGATATGGAAGGAAACAACGACTGTAATGATGAAAGGGGGAACCTGTCTCTAAACAATCAACCCTGGTTAGCCAGAGACACTTTGTCCCTCCCAGGACCAATTCATAACCTTCCTCATCATCCAGAGAAGTTGCTTCCTAAGTTTGATCCCGAAACCTCTGGATTGCCTGAAGATCATATCAAGAAATTTATACTAGCGATTAGGCTTATGAACGTCCAACATGAGGATGTAGTATGCGGAATTTTCCCCTATATGTTTGAAAATTCGGCTTCCACGTGGTACTTCAATCTTCCGATAGGATCTATAACTAGCTAGATGAAGTTCCAGAAATATTTTCTAGACAAATTTGTCGAAGAAACTATTACGGGAGCTCTGATGGTCGGGTTGTTCCCCGCCACCATGAGTTCGAAATAAAGGGTCAAGGAATTCAATCAAATATTCATGACCATCTTGAACAAGTTCCATCCCAAAGCTAAGACAACTCAGGAATTGCAAATCGAAGTTTATGCTAATGCTCTCCCAGCTTCTATTTCCATGTTTGTAAAAAGGGCTGCTAAACGAACCCTAGCTGAGAATTTTGAAGAAGCCAAAATGATAGAATTCCAGATGAAAGGGTGTAAATAAGGCCAAGTTTCATTAGCTAAGAAAGAAGCTCAACCTCCTCCCAGAAGAGGACTCCTTTTGACTAGACCGTCGAGGAAACAAGCAGAACAGACTCCCGACAAGGGTAATGGAGACATAGAAGATCTACAACGCATGGTTAAGAAATTATCCAACGATATCATAGATATGAAGAGAAATGCAGGGGAAGGAAACCAAGACCAAAGGCCCTATAAGCCTTTATTTAAAAGGAACTCATCGTTAAGGGCGATTGAAGCTCCCCCAGCTAACTTAAATATCGATCTAGGGAATGTAGCATCTGATTATTTATGTACATATCACCAGGAAAACCACTCTGAAAGAGACTTCCCTCAATGGGTGCACGCCCTGAATTTGATGGCCAATTGGTTTCTAGATGAAGTCTCCCCGACCGAACAATCGAGCAGTTCAGTTATGAATATTGCTGACCAAGAAGAGGTTGATCCACCACAAGATACAACTATGTTGATATGGGATCCCGACCTGATCATGCCTTCCGGCGACCTGTTTGAGTCTCAAGAACCACCCATCGAGTTCTCAGTGGTGCAAACGCATAGTAAAGTTCCAATTGTCTCAAAATACATCATTGCTACCCAAACTTCGAGAAAAAAGACAACCCCTGATCGCCCGAAAACACCTTTTTCTCCCAGTAAGAAACATATAAGCATCCATACCTGAGAATCGCCCAAACTCGATTACAATGTAGTTGAAGATTTGAATAAGTTAAGGGCTAACATATCAGTCATGGACATGTGCAGGATCCTTAGGCAGAAGGACTTCCTACTAGAAGCTTTGAACTCAGTAGAAGACCTTGCGACAAGCAATGGTCAAGAAAGAAATCTATCTTCCACAGACCCAGTGAATAAACCAACTGTAAATACTTGTTCGGAAGATAAGAAAGGGAAGCCTTTTGTCCCACCTTTCCTCTTAACGTTTGAAGTTTTCAACATGAAACTCCATAATTGTTTGGTCGATTCAAGAGCATCCTCCAACGTTATGCCCTTGTCAATTTGCAGAAAATTAAATGCCATTCCTCTACAAAGCGACAAACATGTGATACAGCTAGACACAACCCAGGTCAAAGTCATGGGGGAACTCAAGGATGTAATGATCAGAATAGCGACACATCCTAAATTTGTACAAGTGATTGACATCATCGTGGTAGACATCCCAAAGGCCTATGGGTTATTACTAAGTCGAGATTGTTCTGAGAAGTTAAATGGGTACTTTAGCATAGACTGGGCACACCTTTGGCTACCACTGAAGGGATACAAGAATATGATCATAATCGATAGGGAGAGATATCTGAAACACACGGTCACTGATATAGAAACCATGAATGAACCCTCGTCTAC
This sequence comes from Picea glauca, assembly GCA_000966675.3. NCBI lineage: Eukaryota > Viridiplantae > Streptophyta > Pinopsida > Pinales > Pinaceae > Picea > Picea glauca. The sequence continues at coordinate 308,950 of JZKD02S2251585.1, read as the reverse complement.
AAATTTCCCCATGTTGGGCTATTATTCCTGCGATTCCCACTTCGGAAAATTTCCCCCTTTCTTATTCGATGTCCCCCTTACTCGAAACTTTGAAATGGTTTTTCAAGAGAAATCGTTGATACCGATAGAAGACACCCTCCTCTGCCAAGACCCTACATTAGAAGTTATAGAACAAGAGATAGGAAAACTAAAACGAAATAAGCAAGAAGAAGAGGGCGATTTTTGTTCACAAATTTGGACCATATACTTTGATGGATCTAAATCACAGGAGGGATCGGTGGAGGGTGCATCCTCATTGATCCAAAAGGTAAACATTATTTCTTGTCCTGTAGACCAAAATTCGAATGCACCCATAACACCGCTGAGTATGAAGCTCTAGTACAAGGGTTAAAGAAAGCCATAGACTTGAACGTCAAAGAATTGAAAGTTTTTGGGGACTCAAATATTATCATTAGAAAAGTAAGTTATACTATACATAGCAATTCCTCACACTCGAAGAATTATCAGCAAGAAGTGCATAGGTTAATGGAGCATTTTGAAGATTTCAATATCATCGCGATCCCCAGAGAAAAGAACATCCTTGTTGATTCCCTGGCCACAACGGATTAGTGGCTGTCACCTCTAGAGGACTATGAAGCCTCCCGGTTCACTGTGGAACTACTCTACAAACCATCGGTGCCTAACAATATCTCTAATTGGAAGGTCTTTGAAGGAGATGAACAGATCATAAACTTCCTGACTAACCAAGACAATTTCAAAGATTTATCCATTGACGATGAGGTATTCCAGGAGCAAGCGATACAAACTGATCCTCGAATAGGCCAACCTATTGACAACCTATTGACAGATCAAAATCTCACATCATCCCGAAGGCGATAACTAATCTAGAAAGTATGTTTGACCTAAAAGAACACTTTAGGGGGCCTAAGAATGCTAATACCGGTAGCTCGCGTCCCTTGCATGAAACTATAAATCTCGGAACCTTGGAAAATCCAAAGAATGTGAATCTCGGCAAGACCATATCTAAAGAGGAAAGAAAGGCTTATCTCAAACTATTCAGACAATATCAATATGTCTTCGCATGGTCCTATCGAGACTTGAAAACCTACGACACCTGGATCATTCAACACACTATACCATTGAAACCTAAGGTGAAACCTTTCCAACAAAATCTCTGAAAGTATCACCCATCCCTAGATCCTCTCATGTATCAGAAATTAAAAGAAACTTTTAGATGCCAAGATCATTTTCCAGGTCAGGCATTCCTCATGGGTAGGAAATCTGGTTCCTGTAAGGAAAAAGTCTGGAGAAATTCTCTTATGCATATATTTTAGAAATCTCAACAGAGCTTCAGAAAAAGACAATTACCCAGTCCTGCCAATGGAGCAACTTCTGCAGACCATTTTTGGCTTGGAGATCTTCTCCCTACTGGACAGTTTCTCAGGTTACAACCAAGTCCTGGTTTTGGAGGAGGATCATTTAAAAACTACCTTCTGAACCAAGTGGGGAACCTTCGCTTATAAATGCATGCCTTTTGGGTTAATCAATGCACGAGCGACCTTCCAAAGGGCCATGGACATAGCATTTTGGGGACTAATCAACAAGTGTGTGGTAGTGTATCTAGACTACGTAATCATGTATTCAAAGAACATAGAAGAACACATCCAACACTTAACTCAACTTTTTGAAAGGTGTAGGAAATACAGTATATCCTTAAATCCAAAGAAAACCATTTTCAACGTCGAGGAAGGTAAGTTGTTAGGTCATATTATATCCCAAGAAGGTATTCGCATAGACCCAGAAAGGATTAAAGCCATAGATCAACTCCCGTTGCCCCATAATAAGAAAGCTATGTAATCCTTTTTTGGGAAAATCAATTTTGTGAGGAAATTCACTCCCAATTTCGCGGAAATCATCAAACCCTTACAAAAGATGATTCAAAAAGATGCTAAATTTAAGTGGGATGATGAATGAAAGGATGCTTTCAAAAATATTAAAACTTCCATATCCCAGGCCCTTGTGCTACGAAGTCCCGATTTCAATAGGGATTTCTTCCTCTATACTATCACCTCGGACCAGTCGTTAGCTGCAATATTGACTCAGAAGGATGATGACAACAATGAAGCTCCGGTGTCGTTCATGAGCACTAATCTCTAGGGATCTAAGCTTAACTATCCTACTGTTGAAAAACATGCCTATGCGGTATACAAGAGTAAAACACTTCAGGTCTTACATCCTCAAGAACCACACCAAAGTGATTGTGCCTCACCCTGTAGTTTGATCCTTGTTTACTCAGCAAGAGATGGGGGAAAGAAGAGGGAACTGAATGGAAGTAGTCCAAGAGTTTGATCTATATATAAAACCTGCAAAACTTGTCAAGGGGCAAGGGTTGTGCAAACTTGCAGCTGAATCCCAGGACCAAGCAAATGAAGATTTTGGATGGGAGAATGAAATGGAATTATGGTGTGGTGAATCTTCATACATTTTCCCAGGGCCTGAGTCTTGGTATAAGAATATGACCTACCTCCTACACCATGGGGCTTGCCCATAAAATATCAACCCCGGGGAAAGGAGAGCTCTCAGGTTAAAATATGCACAATACCACCTCATAAATTTGGAACTCTTCTGGATTAATTATGATGGAGTACTATTAAGATGTCTCAAATGTGAAGATGCAGACAAAGTCCTGAAGGAAATCCATGATGGCCCTGCAGGTGGGAATTTCGCAGGAAACACCACCACTCATAAGATACTGAGAGCTGGTTATTATTGGCCCACCTTATTCAGAGATGCCCATACCTATGCCAGAAACTATAAAACTTGTCAAGTAAGCGCCGACATGGAGAAGAGAGCGGAAATCCCACTCCAAACAGTGATTTTCTCTAGGCCTTTTGAGCAATGGGGGTTAGATATCATAGCAGAAATCACACCAAGCTCTTCAAAACAACACAAGTACATTCTGACTGCCACTGATTACTTCACAAAATGGGCAGAGGCTATCCCTTTGACTTGTGTAAACGAAAAAGTGGCGATCCAATTCATAGAGCAACATCTAATCAGGAGGTTTGGTGTCCCTTCTGTCCTAGTTTTTTATAATGCAACTTACTTCTCTTCCACCTGACTGGTGGAGTTTTCTTTGGACAAAGGAATCATAATTAGGTACTCTGCAAATTATTATCCACAGGGAAACGGGGTGGCAGAATCGAACAATAAGAACCTAGTAAGAATAATAAATAAGATGGTTGCAAATAACCAAAGGAATTGGAATAATCTACTCCATAATGCTTTGTGGGCCAATAGGGTCACACCCAAAGAAGCCATCAGAAATTCCCCATACTTCCTAGTTTACAGACAGGAATCCATTCTCCCAAATGGGCTTTATCTTCCATCTCTTCAACTAGCCCAAGATTCCAACGGGTATCCCTCCTCGGTCATACAACAAAGAATTGATACTCTGATCATGCTAGAAGAAGAGAGAGAAAAGGCTAAGTTGAAATTCATATCTCACCAATAGATAGTGAAAAGGTGGTTTGATAAGCATAAGGCCAAAGAGAAGGATTTTGAAATAGGAGACTTAGTATTGAAATGGGAAAGGGAAAATGAGCCAAAAGGGAAACATTCTAAGTTTCAAAATCTGTGGCTTGGACCTTTCTAGGTGGCTGAGAAGATTGGGGCGGGCACTTATCGGTTACAGAATATGAGGGGGGAACTTGATGCCCTCCCAGTAAATGGCCAAGCCCTCAAACAATATTTCCAATAAAATAAAATAAAATAAAAAGGGAGGCATCTTGTTTTAGTGTTTTCAAGATTTTGAAATATTTTTCTTTTCGGTTTTCTTTTTTTTCTAGATTTCCGCGCTTTTGAAGGTTGTGTTTAGAGGGACAATTGTTGAACTTAAGTCATGTGACATAGCAAACTCTATTCCGAACTCATCGCTCACATACAACACAAGAAGAATCAAGGAACTTGCGGTTGCTTTGAGGAGCCCTCCATCTAACCCGCGCAAATGAACAACTTCGAAGAAATGCTAGAAGTGTCTGCCTAGTGGTTTGGTAAGAACTTAAGGGTAAGAAATACATGCTTAACCTAGCTTATGAAAAATCAACAAGATGTTCTCATGAAAATCAATGAGATGTGGTGGTGGCCATGGCACCAAATGCCCCATGGAAAAAAAATAATCTAGAAAAATATGTGTGTCATCATGTTACATATTTGCTCCTACAAGTGAAGTCTAATGACATTTCCAGGCATGACCATATGCGTGATCTTCCTACATGGTAAGAATTCTGTGGTAATGTGAAAATACTCCTACCTCCATGTGTGACATACTTTGTGCTCAATTTACATTGTAAACATTGGTCCAAACAATAATTAGTTTTTATAGTTAGAAATTTGTAGGCTAGCTTATTAGTTTTGAAAGGGTTGAAAAAACAAAGGTAATTGTTGAATCTTTTGGATACTCGAGTATTCTCCCTTCCACAACCTTTGCCCAAAGTTTCCCTCTATCTTTTTTTGACTAATCAAATAAGATAGTATCTAATCGAAGTTTCCCTAGTTTCATTTTATGTGTAGTCACATTTGAACATAGGGATGCATTGCTATGGTTATGCTAGGGTTGAAAAAGCAGAGGTAATTGTTGAATATTTTGGATTCTCAAGTACTCTCCCCACCACAACCTCTACCCAAAGCTTCCCTCTATATTTTTTTGACTAATCGAATAAGATAATATCAAATTGAAGTTTCCCTAGTTTCCTTTTCTAAGTAGATACCTTTGAACATAGGGATGCATTGCTATGGTTGTAATTTTCTTGCATAAATTAAAAAAAAAAAATGTTTCATTCGCACTACACATAGATAATGCACACACAAAAATAGAATAAACCTTATATTTCATCTTCTTTATATAAATTTTTACAATTGGACTTGACCCTTTTTTCATTACTAGTGGACAAGCCAAGCACATCCACTTCCATTTCCACTAACTCCCTCCATAATCATGTGCTTCAACAATTGAAAAATATACATGTTTATAAAAGTATCTATTCACCGAGTCTCACTTAAAGGCATGTAATTTCTACTTCACATCTCTCCCTTGTCTATCATAGGAGAGGATGACCAATCCTAAGATATTGAATTTTTTTATGAATTTTCCTAGTAATCACTGAAAAATGTAGATGGAACCCTTAAGGAGGTGGTAGAACCAACAAAGAGAGTCATTAATTAAAATTTAAGGGCCATTTAATTATAGGGAATAAATTCTATGTGAGTGATGGCGAAGACATCCACATGGGATATGGAATATTGACCAATATCTGCACTACATTTAGGAAGCATGGGTAGGGTAGGTAGAATCCAAGTTGTAGTGATGTCTAGAGCAAGGGGATTGGACATGTTATCGCATAGTTTGTAGCTGGGTCAAATGGCTATAAGATAGAGGTCCAAACTGGCGTAACGAGAACCTATCCCACCCAATGTCATCTCGATGGGAAGCTTATTTCTCTTTAGGGGGGTGAGGCCTAGGGGAGACGTCCTCGGTGACCTGGGGTTTTGAAGAGGCAAAGGTTAAAAGGACAAAGGTAAAGTTCCCCCTTCACAGGTCACCACCAAAACAGATAGTCTGGCTAAACAACCAATAATGAAGTGAATCCCCAAAGAAGAACACCTACTCAGAACAAAGCAACAACAAACCAATATATGGAAGCTATAATTCAATGGGTTAGTACTTCATAAGACTATCTGATATTTAAATAAGCAATTATGGCAACAAATATTGACGAAGTCAATGTTTATTAATATAACAATGAAAATAATATCACTTCCTCAATAGATACTGAAATGATATGGCATTCAATGTAAAAAACCAACAGACCATCAATTAATGCCTAAATCACCATTCAATTGCTCTTAAAACAAGACGTTGCTACATAAAGATGAAATATTCAGGTGTGACATCAACAACTTAGGGTTAGAAATTAGTTAGGGTTTCAATTTAGAAAAGAGTTTGAGAGTTTGTTTGATCACTTTCACTTCAACGCTGGAGGTCTAAGATCAATGCCTTTGGGTTAATGGAGTCAATTTAATAGAGGACGCAAGGGTTGAAGGAGGACGGCTAAGGACTAGAAGGAAAGGTTCTGAAGTGCTGCTATGGCAGAGCCCCAGAATCAAATCCCTAGGGGAGAGAGGCTCACTCCGGTGTTGCTAAAGCAAGGCCTCGTTCTCTCTCCTCCTTCCTTAGGTTAACTTGGAAAAAATGAATAGCATGAAAGATAAATCAAGACAAGAGAGTGTAGTGAGGGAGAGTGTTGCTACAACAAGGCTCTATCACTAAACCCTAGAAGAAAAATGACCCTAGGTGTAGATAACCTAGGCCTGGGATGTCTCCTCCTTCTTGACTTCTGGAAAGTACGGCTAGCTCAGGGAGAAGAAGAAATGAGAGTGTAGCTATGGCTAGGCTCTTTCTTCCTTCTTCAATGGATGAAAATTTCTCTATTAGGGGACATGAGACAAGGACCTACTTGTGTGCTTGTCACCTAGGGTTTTGATTCAAAAAATTATAAGTACATGTAAGAAAATAAGACTACAACCATTCAATCAAGAAGTTTTGCAGAAAAATACTTACAATTCTTTAAGAAATAAACCATGCAAACCCTAGTTGTAACACCTTCCTTCAAGAGAAAAACCATAAAATGCCAAGAAATGCCTTCCTTCAACAACTGTGCCTCACTAAACAAACAAAAATACCTAAGTAGGGCACTAAAATCAGACCTCACTAATGAGTGAGTGATGTGTTATTGTAAAATGAGGCTAAAACTCCTCAATATATAGTGTATCAATGACCTAATTTAGGTTTTAGGTCATAAAATGGTCGACAAGGCTAGAATATCAAAAGTAACATTGTTTTGCATTAAATGTTTACTTTAAAACCCTAACTGAGTAAAAGTAAGACATCAAGCCCCACTGAGGGAGACGTTAGCCCCTTTTAGGGCAAATGGAGCATCCAGAAGCCAAACGTTTGCCCTCCTTGGGCCCTTCCAAACTGCCACACGTGCCAACAACCCTGTCCATCTACCATATGCTCATGATGATGTCACAAGCCTCTTAGTGACATCCTGGGTCATTTGGAGCTAATGTTCCACTACAAGTGGGTCAATCCCTATAGGTCCAACTCAGCCAAAGTGCCCCTGATGGAACATCCTCTTCTTCTCCGGTACAAAACCCTGATCAAACACCGTCCTGTCTCTGCCCCTTGATGGGGTATTAGCATCCATATGGTGGGCTCTTTAGCCCCATGTAGGTCTGAACTGATCATCTCCCCATGTGTACCAGTCCAAATGGTACCTGTCTGTCGGGTATGGTCCTGCACATCAAAAGCTACGCCCTCCATGGGCTCATTAGTCACAGGGATCATAGCAATGTCAATCACATTTCATCATTAATATTATTAAACATATGCATAAAAAACCTGATACAATGGTCAATATCTCAAAGACATTACAAAAACCTACAATGCAATATTGGAGAAAGAGACAAGACGTCCTATTGGGCTAGTATCCACAAGAAAAGGAAAGTTTCCTGGAAAATTTCATCCAAGCCATGTAAGTGAGGTGATGCGGCTAGGGGATGTCTAGACATATGGGTGAAGTGAGAGCCAAGAATGCATAATGTTATCTGTGGGTGATTTTGTAGAAGGCAAGCTGTACCTGTCATGGATGCAACTTTTCCAAGCCTGTTCTTGCCTTTATTCTTTTCTTTTTTGTTTGCCTTTTTTTTCTTCTTTTTATTTTTATTCAAGGGCTAACCAGAGGACATTGCCTTGGCATGGTGACTAGAGCTGACAGTGTTACCCACAAGTACTTTCACAGAGATGAGAAGGTTGGATCGTGATGAGACCCCCTTTCCCTTGGCCATGCAACCAAAGGTCATTACTCTGGCATGGTAACCAGATGGTGGCAATGCCATACTATTAGGCACCCATGAACCTAATAGGATGGCTCGTGATGAGACCCCCTGTAACACACCCACTACAGAATAATAAAATTTTCTCTTTTTCTCAAGGGACAGAATCCCTGAAGTCCTACGGGGGCCTAGCGCAGGCTAGTTCTTCTCTATTCACCTCCCTGTGATCGTGGGTTAGGACCACAGGACAAACAAACGAGGTGCCTTTTCATGTTTCGCGACTCAGCGATACATGTGAGTCCAATCTTAAAGGTAGAATTTTCTTCACCAATCGCCGATACCCGAGATTTCAATATGGTATGACCCCTCCTTATTAGCGCTCTCCACGCGTGACCACCGGCTAGGGCTAACTACTATCCTTGCTTGCAACTTGTAAGTTTGTGAGTTGAAAGGTTGAACCTCTGGGCCCTTCTTTTACAAAACCCTGAGACACGAAAGTCAGAGAAGGTTTGACTCCTTTCGGGCTTCTCAGAACTCGCAACTTTGCGACTTGAGTTGTTGGGCCTTTGTGCTCCTTTCTTACGAGAAATCGAAGTACGAGAAGTCAACAGGATGTTGACTCCCATTTCAAATGACACGTGTCCACCACTTGTCACCACTTCTCCCTCTCTTTGGGCATCTTATCGTCACACCACCTGTCAACCATGTGGGTCCCACCAAGCGGACGTGCCATGCATTGCACAAGCTCTCGCAACTCGCAAGCTCATGAATTCTACAGTCGAAACTGATTCCCCTCAACCTCTGAGACCCCGATACACGATATGGCGAGGAGGTCCTGATTCAATGGTTGCTCCTACTTCTCGCTATTTGAGACTTCGCGACTCCAAGGGTTTGGTATTCCACCTCCAAACTCATGAACCCCTGATACGCGATGTATTGAGACATCAAATCCCACGACTATCCTTCCTCTTTGATCAACAACCCATATCACATCACGATCTCGCGACTCGGGACTTCGTGACTCCAAGAGCCTGGTCTTCCACTTCCAAACTCATGAATCCCCGATACACTATGTATCGAGATGTCAGATCCCATGGCTATCCTTCCTCTTTGATCAATGTCCTAGATCACATTGCGATCTCGTGACTCGGGACTTCGTGACTCCAAGAGCTTGGTCTTCCACCTCCAAACTCACGAATCCCTGACACACGAAATAGTCAGATCTCTACCACTTGTCCTCCAACATCAACGGTCCTGATGTCTTCGGGACTTTTGGGATGTAGTCGAGTTCACTCTCCCACCTAACTAAAGGTTAAGATCAATGGCTTATAGAGCTCCGATGGGTCCCTGGGATCTACGGTCCGGGATCCCATCGCTATCTGTGAAGGCTGAAAGGGAAAGGTGTTAATCCCTACACTCCTTCTCTAGATCTGTCGGTGTTGACAGGCTTGGGGTATTCTCGAAAGGATTCCGACTGTTCGTTTACCAAGCAATAGGGTATTTTCTTTATATATTTGAATCTCTCTATCCCTTCTGAGCTTGAATCATGAAGTTCAAACTCTCGGAGCTTCAGGCTCCCATGACCCGGAGACCTTAGAAAGCTACTCTTTCTCGCATAAGGGTTCCAGACCCATATTGCATGAACCCTGAGACGGTTCTCGGGCAATTATCCCTGATCTTAATCGTGTATCTGGTAAGGTTCAGTATGGTTACAAGGTTTATGGGGTAATTCTCGGAAAAGAGTACTCTCAAGGGGCCTTCCCAGAATATTATGAGAAACTAAGCAAATAAGGCGATTCTCGGTGGAGTGAACTCATGTTCCAGACTTAATCATTTGTGCAGAAAACAACTATGGCATGTAAGCATACATAGGCATCCATTCTATCAAATCAAACGTTAGGTAAACACTTCTATTTAGAACTATTTACAAGCACATAAAACTGAACATGCGATTATGACATTAACTTCGAATAACACTTATCAGAAATAACACCAGAGGTGATGCAACTGCTGAGAGGGGTGCTCGTTTCCACCCAGCCGTAGGCTCAGCTACTCCCAATGGATTTACCACTAGCCACCTCCGAGCTGAGACCACGATGCTGTGAGACTGCGTCTCGGTTTTCCAGTGACTGAGAATGAGGGTTACTCTCCCCCTTCTCTGCTATCACTCACTCTACATATCTCTAGAGTTCTTCCTCCTTCCCTCGCAACTACCCCCTCCACGCTTCTTCCTCATGCATTTCCCTCTTGCGAGGTTGCGTGTGGCGCAATTTCCCTCGTGGTGGTCAGGCGCGAGGCTCCTACGGATGGGCGGTTCACTTCCCCCATCCCTCATTAATTCCTGAGGAGCCATCTACCTATGAACTTGCGAGTAATTTATTTCGGGCCAGCGAGCCACTCTTGGTTCTCCGGGATAGTGAAGTCCAAATACGATATTGGTTTCGGTGGAAGTTAATGCCACCTTTCCAAGTGCCTTCCACCACCTTTCTTTAGCCACCGTGGTCTCTTTTTCAGCATATCCCCTCTTAGTAGTCCTGCAATATATATATTCATAATATTATTCACATTCATCGACCTTTTTCACAAGGTCCATTCACATCACACATTCACATTTTTGAGTTTGCCACAGTTCTTGGCCAGTATAGTTATTTTTACAAACTGGGGGAAATAGGGTGTTACACCCCCTATCCTCTTGACTAGGTCTTGTTTGTTATTTTCCAGGTCCCTCTTGTTTCTTGCTGAGAGGCCTTTTATTGCCTTCTCGGGGATCCCTGGGTGAAGCATCTTGAGGTTTTATTTCTAGGCTTTTATCTTTTACCAACTGCTTTTACCTTCTGGGGCTTTAGCCCCTTCTTCCCACGAGATAAGGTGCAATCCTAAAAATAGGTCAACCCAATGCCCGAACAAGGGGAATGGGATAAATAAGTGAGAGATAAGATGAAACAATGGTGCTATGATGGGAGCGGACGATGGATTTTTAGAAACCCCCCCAGTGGCAAACCAAGACCTATGGGAATAGGCTTGCTAGGGCACCCTGTCAATTTTCCCAATCATGGTCAAGTGGGCTAATATAAGATCCAAGTAGCTGTTAGAGGTAAAAGGAATCATATGCATATATTTAAAGGTTTCAATGATCAAAAGTGACACATACCATGATCCCTGGACCAATTACCTCATGGAGAAAGAACCTCTTCTCATACAAGAGCAAGCCGATGGTGATGGATGTTGCTGCTACTGACAGGACAAAGATGATGGAAGAAGAAAAAGATGGTCCCTCCAGGGCCATGCTCAGGTCAATCCTGCTTTTGGTACTCCATGTCTAGGACCTGTGGGCCTTGAGACATGATCTCCTAGTTATCCCCAAAAATCAGGGATAACATATGGCTCCAACTCGGGGACATGTGCTCACCGTAGAGCGCATAAGAACCTCAACATCTCTGGCATAACTTGCAGACCTGCTCAATCTCGATAGAGGCATCAGTAACAAAAATGGGGCGATAATGCTACCCCAACATACATACATACATACATACA
>JZKD02S2251585.1:248255-296976 GCA_000966675.3 Picea glauca | reverse complement strand
ACACACACACACACACACACACACACACACACATATAAACTGAAATAAAACAATCAACAATGCAAATGTGAAAGCAAACTACTTACCTGTACTTACCTGTTGGTTGGATGTTCGATGTAGTCAAACGACCATTCTAACCAATCCAACAATGTCCCACAATACCTAACTTTGTGCTTCATCATAAACCAAAATAGTCATAAGTCAAGCACAAAAATGACATGGGTTAGAACATATATCATATCATCGAAGATCTCAAATTCTAACACATGGAGGCGGGTGGGAGGGACAAAATCCTGCCAAGTCCATCTCTGAGGAAAGTACTCAATCCACTTTAGGAAGGGGTCATGAAAAGTCCAAGGTTTAGAACACTGACTCAAAGGGTCGGTAAATTGGATACCTAGGACGTTCTCATACTCTGAGGTCTAGGAAGGGATTGACAAAGATGTATCAGATGACTGGAAAATCCTCAAGGGAAGATTAAAAATCTGAGATGATAGACTGAAATATGTAGTTTTCAAACAACCCTTGGATTCTCGGGTTTGCTTAAGGGGAAACTCTATATAAAAGATATACTTCCCAACTACACCTTTAATGGAAAAGAAAGGTAAATTAATAACATGTGGCTGGAGTGAGAAGTTATGAGAATCCTTCTTTAAGAAAACAATGTTCTTACTTGTATCAAAATCCGAGCATAGTGGTGGTTGGTAATCATCTTCATGGAGAGAATCCAAGTTCTCATAAGGGCACTCATCAAAAATCTCAAGGTAAGACTGAAAATCATCAGGAAAACAAGGTGCTAGGTCATTCTTGGTTTTTTGAAAAGTACGGGTAAAAATCTCATTTTCTTGTTGCCACTGGTCAGAAGTAATCTGCTGTGATAATTGCAAGGGAAACACTTGGAAATGACTCTCAGTGTCATAGATGGGATCTAGGTCATAACCAACTATATCCCACCTACATCTCCCAGCATGTATGAACTCATCAATGTTATCAACAATGTCACTATCTGTGTCATAACATGCAGGGTTCGAAACATTTGAAAATTCATTCTCCTCCTCATTTCCTTCATCATAAAGTACAACATCATAAAAAACTAGGGAAGGAGGGCAACTTACTGTTTCTTCTTGTGCAGGGGCTTCAAGGACTCAGGTGTTTTCAGCATGTGTTATTTTTCCATCCTCATGGACTACTTCTTTGTCTTTGATTGTACAACAAGGAATATTCATTTTGTTCAAGGCTTCCATTTATCCTTCATTTTCTAAAACATGGAGCAAGGTGTCATTGGAATCTTGAAAAGGAAAGCAACTAACCTCATTGTCCTTTTGTTGTGTAGGAGAAACAGACTCTTGAATTGCTTCATCGGAGGGAGGGGCATAGGTTGATACTTCATCATTTTTCTTGGGTTCTATCTCCTTAGCCATGTCTTCAGCAATCCCTTGTTGAATGATGGTTTGTTCCCCTTCTTCCTGGAAATTATCAATGAAGTTTTCATGGGAAAAAAAACTTTCCATACTAAGAGTTCCTGAGGTGAAGAGGTATTTTATCCCGGATAAGGAGATGTTTCGTTCAATTCCTGTAGCCATGTCAAAAGCTTCATCGGGCATCCTTGGGCCCTTTTTACTGAGGGGCAAGCCTAGGTGTGCCAGGATTGCATGGGTATAGAGATGGACAATATACTTGTCTTCAGGATGATGGCTTCTAGGAATTTGACATAGAGTGCCCTCAAAACTACTCTGGAAGTCAAATAGGGCTTCATTCTCAGCTTGTTTTATATGTTTGAATCTTGTTAGCAGTACTAAGATGTCTCCCAATCTTATGCCCCATTCTTTGAGAAAGACTTCTTCTAGCTGGTTCATAGAGGTGATGCTAGCATCGGGAAGATCATCGTACCATTTTTTAGCATTCTTGTGAAGAGTGGTGGGAAAAATTTTCATCACTACATCTTCGACATCATCATCGACAGGATGGAGTCCAAAATAAGAATAAAAATTATTCACGTGAAAGTCCGCTCTTTCCCCATCGCTACCAATGAATTTAGGGAGCCATCTTTCTTCTATTAGGGGTATTTGTCGTGGGTATCCTGGGATTTTTCTCATGTCTAATGGCTTGTAGTTCCCAGGATCCCATTGTGAATTCATTGTTGGCTTCATCATCAATGGAGTTGCCAGATAATTTTCTTGGAACTATCAAAAGATAAGGGAAAACACCCTAGTGGAGTCGCCAGGTAAGCTTGTAAGATAAGGCATCTAGAGGAAAGGCTTACCAAAAAGTGTCATCTGAGGAGAATTGACTCAGTGTTCCCCGTAAACGGTGCCAAAATGTTATAGCACAGTTTGTAGCTGGGTCAAATGGCTATAAGATAGAGGTCCAAACTGGCGTAACGAGAACCTATCCCACCCAATGTCACCTCGATGGGAGGGTTCTTTCTCTTTAGGGGGGTGAGGCCCAGGGGAGACGTCCCCGGTGACCTGGGGTTTTGAAGAGGCAAAGGTTAAAAGGACAAAGGTAAAGTTCCCCATTCACAGGTCACCACCAAAACAGATAGTCCAGCTAAACAACCAATAATGAAGTGAATCCCCAAAGAAGAACACCTGCCTGGAACAAAGCAACATCAAACCAATATATGCAAGCTATAATTCAATGGGTTAGTACTTCATAAGACTCTCTGATATTTAAATAATCAATTATGGCAATAAATATTGACGAAGTCAATGTTTATTAATATAGCAATGCAAATAATATCACTTCCTCAATAGATACTGAAATGACATGGCATTCAATGTAACAGACCAACACACCATCAATTAATGCCTAAATCACCATTCAATTTCTCTTAAAACAAGACGTTGTTGCATAAAGATGAAATATTCAGGTGTGATGTCAGCAACTTAGGGTTAGTCATTAGTTAGGGTTTCAATTTAGAAAAGAGTTTGAGAGTTTGTTTGATCACTTTCACTTCAATGCTGGAGGTCTAAAATCAGTGCCTTTGGGCTAATGGAGTCAATTTAATAGAGGACGCAAGGGTTGAAGGAGGACGGCTAAGGACTATAAGGAAAGGTTCTGAAGTGCTGCTATGGTAGGGCCCTAGGATCAAATCCCTAGGGGAGAAAGGCTCACTCCGTTGTTGATAAAGCAAGGCCTCGTGCTCTCTCCTCCTTCCTTAGGTTAACTTGGAAAAAACAGCTAGCATCAAAGATAAATCAAGACAAGAGAGTGTAGTGAGGGAGAGTGTTGCTACAACAAGGCTCTATCACTAAACCCTAGAAGAAAAATGACCCTAGGTGTAGATAACCTTGGCTTAGGATGTCTCCTCCTTCTTGACTTTTGGAAAGTACGACTAGTTCAGGGAGAAGAAGAAATGAGAGTGTAGCTATGGCTAGGCTCTTTCTTCCTTCTTCAATGGCTGAAAATTTCTCTATTAGGGGACATGAGACAAGGACATACTTGTGTGCTTGTCACCTAGGGTTTTGATTCAACAAATTATAAATACATGTAAGAAAATAAGACTACAACCATTCAATCAAGAAGTTTTACAGAAAAATACTTACAATTCTTTAAGAAATAACCATGCAAACCCTAGTTGTAACACCTTCCTTCAAGAGAAAAACCATAAAATGCCAAGAAATGCCTTCCTTCAACAAGTGCACCTCACTAAACCAGCAAAAATACCCAAGTAGGGCGCTAAAATCAGACCTCACTAATGAGTGAGAGATGTGTTATTGTAAAATGAGGCTAAAACTCCTCAATATATAGTGTATCAATGACCTAATTTAGTTTTTAGGTCATAAAATGGCTGACAAGGCCAGAATATTAAAAGTAATACTGTTTTTCATTAAATGTTTACTTAAAAACCCTAATTGAGTAAAAGTAAGACGTCAAGCCCCACTGAGGGAGACGTTAGCCCCTTTTAGGGCAAATGTAGCATCCAGAAGCCAAACATTTGCCCTCCTTGGGCCCTTCCAAACTGCCACACGTGCCAACAACCCTGTCCATCTACCATATGCTCATGAAGATGTCACAAGCTTCCTGGTGATGTCCTAGGTCATCTGGAGCTAATGTTCCACTACAAGTGGGTCAATCCCCCTAGGTCTAGCTCAGCCAAAGTGCCCCTGATGGAACGTCCTCTTCTTCTCCAGTGCAAAACCTTGATCAAACACCGTCTTGTCTCTGCCCCCTGATGGGGTCTTAGCATCCATCTGGTGGGCTCTTCAACCCCATGGGGGTCCAAACTGATCATCTCCCCATGTGTACTGGTCCAAATGGTACCTATTCGTCAGGCATGGTCTTGCACATCAAAAGCTACGCCCTCCATGGGATCATTAGTCACAGGGATCATAACAATGTCAATCACATTTCATTATTAATATTATTAAACATATGCATAAAAACCCTGATACATCGGTCAATAGCTCAAAGACATTACAAAAACCTACAATACAAGATAGGAGAAAGAGACAAGACATCCTATTGGGCTAGTATCCACACGAAAAGGAAAGTTTCCAGGAAAATTTCATCCAAGCCATGTAAGTGAGGTGATGTGGCTAGGGGATGTCTAGACATGTGGGTGAAGTGAGAGCCAAGAGTGCATAATGTTATCTGTGGGTGCCTTTGTAGAAGGTGAGCTGTACCTGTCATGGATGCAATTTTTCCAAGCCCATTCTTGCCTTTATTCTTTTCTTTTTTATTTTCCTTTTTTTTCTTCTTTTTCTTTTGATTCAAGGGCTAACCAGAGGACACTGCCTTGGCATGGTGACCAGAGCTGACAGTGTTACCCACAAGTAATTTCATAGAGATGAGAGGGCTGGCTCGTGATGAGACCCCCTTTCCCTTGGTCATGCAACCAAAGGTCATTGCCCTGGTGTGGTAACCAGATGGTGGCAATGTCATTCTGTTAGGCACCCATGAACCCCATGAACCTAATAGGCTGGCTCGTGATGAGACCCCCTATCCTCTTGACTAGGTCTTGTTTGTTATTTTCCGGTTCCCTCTTGTTTCTTGCTGAGAGGCCTTTTATTGCCTTCTCGGGGATCCCCAGGTGAAGCATCTCGAGGTTTTATTTTTAGGCTTTTATCTTTTACCAGCTGCTTTTACCTTCTGGGCCTTTAGCCCCTTCTTCCCACGAGATAAGGTGCAATCCTACAAACAGGTCAACCCAATGCACAGACGAGGGGAACGAGATAAATGAGTGGGAGATAATATGAAATAGTGGTGCTATGATGGGAGCAGACAATGGCTTTTCAGAAACCCCCCCAGTGGCAAACCAAGACCTATGGGCACAGGCTTGCTAGGGCACCCTATCAATTTCCCCAATCATGGTCAAGTGGGTTAATGTAAGATCCAAGCAGTTGTTAGAGGTAAAAGGAATCAGATGCATATATTTAAAGGTTTCAATGATCAAAAGTGACACATACCATGAAACCTAGACCAATTACCTCATGGAGAAAGAACCTCTTCTGATACAAGAGCAAGCCGATGGTGATGGATGTTGCTACTGCTGACAGGACAAAGCTGATGGAAGAAGAAAAAGATGGGCCCTCCAGGGCCATGCTCAGGTCAATCCTGCTCTCGGCACTCCATGTCTAGGACCTGTGGGCCTCGAGACATGATCTCCTAGCTATCCCTAAAAATCGGGGATAACAGGACATACACTTAGTGGAAGTTGATTTCATCTCAAGGTTTAGACATCATTGCAAAGGACGATTAGTAGGTGTAGTATGTTGGCCATAATTGTATGGATTTCCATGAGACTAGGTATGTAAGAAGCATTGTAACGAGGTGGTTGAATTAGAAAGGTATGTGTTAATATGTTATTATCGAAGAAGTTTTTATTTTGAGGTTTAAAAAAAATATTTTGAGTCACTAAAATTATTTTGTGGTTGAGAAAAATTGTTGTTTTTAATCTTGGACAAAGTGTGAGTTTGCAAGAAGTTGGAATTTTGATTTTTTGGTTGTGTGAAAGTTGCATTCAGAACTTTGTTAGGGTTTAAGGGTTGTCTAGGATTAGATCCTTAAGGATAAATTCTTTTTGTAAGTTGACTATAATCAAGTTTTTGTTTGAAATTATCCATATGATTTTCTCTAGTTTTCAACAAAGGTAGCTCCCTATGTTGGGAAAGAGTTTGGATTTAGATCAAGATTAGTCCCATGGTTGGATAAGATATTTGATTTTTAAGTATTATAATAAAAAGGTTATGTTGATTAGGCTTTGTATTGTTAATGTGATAGTTGAGTTGATTTGAGTTAACATGGTTTGAAATGTTGAGTTGATTATTTGTGAGCTTATTTGTCTTGACAAAGTAAGGCCACATTCTTAGAGTGCATTTTGAGGTATGATGTCAGTTAGATAAGGGTTGTGTTGTAGTGGGGGTCATTAATAAGCATTAGAGTGAGTTTGGATAGAGGTATCTCCCAGGGGAGTGGTTATGTGTGTAAATTGAGGGATCATACTAAAAATTTCATAAGATCACGGACCTAAAGGCTTTGTCCAAGGAACTGAGAATAGGTTGAGTAGAGATAGTAGGTTGGGTCCAACAATTTCTAGGGAATTGTCTAGTAGGGATGGCCAGGGATAATCATGTTGTGGGAGTGGGTTGTTGACTAGGATAAGGTTAAATCCTAAAGACACTTTAGGTTGGGTTGGAATATATTGGGAAACAATTATCTAGGTTGAAGAAGGTTGGTCAATAGGAAGTTCTAAATGCTCGAGATCAGAGAAAGGGAAAAGGTAGAATTTTGGAGAACATTATAAAAGGTTGTACACTTTTAGGAAGTGTGGGATTGGATTTGTTGGTTGAATTGGAACCAAATCTATGGGAGGAAAAAACATCCTTAGATGATGCGATGATTTGGGTGTGAATCCATGGAAAATATATTATTTCAAAGGTATGTTGAGGTTGGGGTTGAGATTGAAGTTTAAGTTGAGGTTGAGGTTATCCCATAAGTATGTTAAGGTTGAGGGGTAGGACCCTTGGAGAAGTTCAATCCACATGGATATTCAACAAATGAGATGTTATGGATATGTCCTAAATGATGTATATGTTGGTTTGGCATGGCTTAGCAGGGTATGGTTCAAGTATTTATAGTGGAGTAAGTAGAACTTATGTTCATGGGAGAAAGGTAAAATGTTCAAGTTAGGATGGATTTATAAAATCATTTGTGAGAAGGTTGAGATGGGGGAGGAGAAATTATTCTACCCATAAGAGAAGCAAGGAGGGAAATTTTTTTCCTTGGGGATAAAAGTTGAGAAGATCGAGAAATTAAAAAAAAAAATCTCCCTATTATAGTTACCAAAAATGTAAAAATTAAAGTAAAATAAATAAAAATATGTCCATTCACTTGAGACATAAACATTATAACAAGACTATCCTGAAAATTTAAATGATTTATTAACCTAAAAAACAACTTTTAAAAAATAAATCTAAAACTAAATATCAAAACTCTATAAAACATGTCAATCTTAAAAAAATTAAACTCAAGATAAGTGGATCCACCAAATGAGTTTTAAGAAGAAATCCAAAAAAATAAGGAGAAGGTCAAATAAACTAAATCCATTAGAGAAAATTTATTTATGTAAATTACAAATATTTAATAAGAGAGAAGATGAGTAAGTGCAAGACTAATCTGAATAATATAATGAAATAACAAGTCACTATTTTTTTTTTATTTGTTCATTATTTTCTTTATGATTCATATAATAGTTGAATTACTTATAATACTAAAAGTCAAAGTTGAAGAAATTTTTTGTCTTTATTATTCCCAATCTTAAAAAACATTTAAAAGAAGATGAACAAAGAGGTTTATTACTTTTTATGCTTGTTTATGGTCTATGGTTTATACTAGTCTTTATTTATAATGAAACAAATGTTAGAGGAAAAATATTGCCAACCCACAAATCAAGGGAAGTCGAACTTTCACTTTCTGTTATTTTGCAGGTTTTATCCCTATAAGTTTGCACTAACTTAGGGGTATTTCATAGGTAAATGTAAATCAATAATGTATACTCTTAATTAATTAACATAATGCATTAATCAATTACTAAAATGAAAATAAAAATAAAAATAAAAATAAAAGGGGTTGACTAAATAGAATCTCTAACAACCAAAAACACATATTAGAGCCCAACCCAAAAAAGACAATACCCAAAAGTGGCTTAATTGGTAGATAAATGTCAATAAGTGATCAAATATGATGATACATGATGATGATGGTCTTAATTAGGTGAATTGAGGATGGTATATTCATAACCCAAAAAGTAATAACAAAGACATCAAGACTATTAGGTTGAGTATTTCAAAAATAATTTTTTTTGACCACAAACATATGGTTAGAAGGAGACCACTAATGCTTGAAATCAAATCTATATGAATCATTTTTGTTTTCCTAGGGTGGTTTGCACATAGAAATTCGAAAGTCTGGATTCTATACATTACAATGCCCACCCAAGGATTAGGATCCTCATGCTCATAAAAGGGAATGAGGTTGAAGGATCGTCATACCACCTTTGCCACTCATGAATATTATGAAGATATGTATATGAAGCTCTAATTCAAACCTCATCTTATCTCCATAAATTTGGAGTGTATTTGTGGAAAGCAAGCTAGGCCCTTTGACTATCAATGTCACTCAATCAACATCGATGTTGAAAGTAGTTTGCACTAAGGCTAGGATCTTTTTCTATCACTCCACTACATTTTCTTCAGTGGCCATGACAATCCAAAAAAGGCTAACATGTACTAAAGGAACCTTGGTGGTAGCATATCACTAACCCTATTTTACTGACCAAACAAACACTAGTCTTAATTTTAGACAAAGCTTGGGAAGAGTGAGCTAAAGGGTTGCAAATGGTATTAAGCATGCCATTGTAACAAATAAATTCATTTAAAAAATCCCAAACCTTCATTTTCAAAAGAAATACCTTTTCAACAATGGCTTTGCTAAGACTATCAACCTTTATTAACACAAATTATAGATATATAAGCTTTTAAGGAAATTTCTTTTAACAATAACTTCACTAAAACAAAACCTTCATAAACACTAAAACTATCATGAAAACACATTATACACATCTCTAAAACAAAACCTTCAACCTTTATGAAGACACATTATACACATCTCTATAAATAATTTAAGAGTAAATTTGAAGACACGTTATACACATCTCTATAAATAATTTAAAAGAGTGAATTTTTGATGTGATAAATGGTAATCTAAAACTACTTACAAACTTTATATCAGCGTAGATAATTGGCTAAGATTCAAGAACATATCTTCAGAGGACAAATTATGAAACTCATATCACTCTTTTGTTTCATAAATGATTTTGATTTTGTTCTATGAGGTCCACATCAAATGATTTTGATTTTGTTCTATGAGGTCCACACCAAAACACAGAGGTATAGGACCCATAATGCTTATGAGAGACATTCAATGATTAGACAAGTAGAGACATTAGAACCCTTGCTTTTGTCCCACATAAAGTGGGATGTAGTATTTTTTTTTAATATTGTGCAAAAGTTGAATAATTACTCTTGTAGATACCATAGCAAAAGTCGCAAGGCTCCACTCTAGTCTAGTCATAGACGTCTCATATATATATATATATATATATACTATTTATTAGAAAACCTATGGTTGTAATGATAAGAAACAAATGATGGTGATAAATTGTATTCATATTATATATTTTATGATCATTTCATATGAAAAACTTGTGATGGTAATAATAAGAAAAAATGATGGCAATTAATTTCAATTATTTTTTTTGAATTTGTATTTATGTTAATTTATATCAATTTCTAATGGGTTATTATAAGATGTTTTGGGGTTCGTGTTTATTAAGTTTTTTTTTGGATAATAAATGTTTATATAGTTAGTGGTTGATTCACTTTCAAGAAAAAATGTTGATTTTTAACAAAATTGTGTTTTTAATAAAATTGTTTTGGATTTAAAGTATTTGTAATTGGATTTTTGAGATCTATTCTCATTTAGTTTTTTAGGGTTATCAATCACCTCTGTGGTTAGTGGTTGATTTATCATCCATTCATAAATTTCATGAGAGTATGGGGAAATTTTTTTAAAAGTTATTTCTTAAAAAAATGGATATTACAATAAGAATATGAATATATTTGTTTTTCAATGTTTTTGAGCATATATATATGTGGTTGTAGGAATTTTGTACCCTGCGGGAGCTGAGCTCCCTTAGGTTCTACCAGCACCTAAGACATGAATAGAGACATAAACTAAGGATATTCCTAGTGGCTTGACGCTACACATAAGAAGACGGAAACCTTCCAAAGATCAAAGCAATCATGCATGGATTGACAACAGATCTAATAGTATATCACAACACAAAATTATATTAATTATGTACCAATGAATACCTAAACTTATATGAATAATTAGATAGAGGGAAACATCCAATATGTCTTCTATTAATCAAAGAAGCAATATTACAACTTACAAAGATGTAGAATGAAGAGATGGCCTCCTTCTAAGCTCCTTTCCAAAGTATTGCAACCAAATCACCAGAGTAACTTTGCTAGCTCTTTCCTCCTCCTTTTTCCCATGAGAATGACGTGGTTCTTATAGGGATTTAGGGATAAGGCCATATAGTTATTAGGATAAGATTCTTGGGCTCATAATGGAAGACTTCTCGATGCTAAACCCTGAGAAATCAGTAGGAAGTCTCATCCATTGAAACCGAATACAAAAATGGGAGTTTCTAAACCCGGTTGCTCCCTAGACACATAGACATATAAACCTATCACTCTCTGGGAGGCCAAAAAGAGCGACCATCCCTTCTGGTCGCACCCTCAGTGAAGGAAAAAAGTGACCAGGTTGGAATTTGGCTGGAAACTCAGGGAAGAAGTGGTGAATGTTGTTGGATTGAATAGGTGACCTCTAGAAGATAATGCCTTAGTGGTTAGGTGATCTTTAGGTGATAATGACCTAATGATTATGTGGAAAATAAATCTATAACAGATGCCCCCTAAAGTGTGAGGTCAGAAGAGGTGCCTGATGGCCGAAACACTTTATAAATCAAGTCACGGAGATTTGGGAAAAGAAGCTCGGAGAAGAGAATCGTCGGTCCTGCAGAAAAATATCACCGAGGCGAGCATACCCATGCTCGGTAAGAAAGATAAGAATATATCCACCATAAATACATTGTGGATACATGGATGAAACAAGTAAGGGGATGATAGCCACAACATAATACACCTTGGATCCTTCAAGAACCAATCATGACTCGATCATGGCCACAAAAGTATACACTGTGGATCCATACAAGATGCAAGTGAAAGCATAACCACGACTAGGTACAAATGTGGATCTATGCCACATCATACAAATCAGTGATATGACTCAATAACTGAGCAATTTGTGAAGAGCTCATGAATATTGTCCATCGTAGCTTGGGAAAGAATATCATCTAACATGAGTGTGATCTTATCCCAAGGTATTCGTCCTTAATCCAAATGGTATGAATCTACAACATTTGAATAAATGAGATGAAGTCGAGCATGGTAGAAACCGTCTGATTATTGGTCATTAATGCATATCGTTAAAAAATACAAGGGAGTACACCGATGAGGTTGATGCAACCCAAGATACCGAGTACAATATACAAAGTGTGAATAAAGGAGTTGACGTCAAACAATCGTAGATTCATTCGATAGGAGCCAATAATGTAAACCCATTGTTGAAATGCAAGGAGACCTGCCACTGATGTCTGCAAGTCCCAGGGTATTGATGGGTTTCTAGATTTCAATCCTGAATAATGAGATGTAGTTGACATGGTGAAGTTGATCGAAGGAGGGCCTTGATGTATCCCCTAATAATCGACACAAAATGTGTAAATATAGATGGTGTGAATTAATCATAATAATGGAGCACAACTGACACAGGGATGGTCGAGATAAACATGCTAAAAGGAATTGCAGGTGGCCGATGCTGGTAAACTTCCCTTGAACAAGTATGCACGACAAATAATTTGACTCGACAACATTAACTTAGATGAATACCATAACACTGGTCATGGACCTATTAGTGGAACGTGACACATGATGGAAATGGTGTTCAATGAGAGAGAAAGTATGACATGACTGTTGGATGTGATGATAGAACATGTTCATTGTTCAAGGGAGACTCAAAGTAGTGATTTTTACCAGATAATAAAGATAACAAGACAAAAAAACCCTCTAAAAATTCCCCACCATGAGCGACGAGTACATATTTCTAGTTTTACGAGCTTGAGGAGGATAATAGATGCTCGATATAGTTCATATGGCGACGAGTCCCTCGACATATTTTTAACGAACTTGAAGGAGGGGTTCGGTCCCATCTCTGGGTCCTTTGATGTAAATTTTAACAAGCCCAAATAAGGTAAAATCGATGGCCTTTTCATGTTTGGAGAGTCTGAAAAGGTCATAAAGAATATTCCACAATGAACGTTTTTGTAAAGTTAGTCCCCATGGTCCAAACAAGTATAAAATTATACCTAGGAGAACTCTTTTAATCATGCTTGAATAGAGTATTCATTTTTTCGTAATTAGTGTAATGAGGCCGAAAAAGGGGTAAACTATCACTCGAAAGACACCCTTTCTAACCTTTTAACGAGTGTGAAAGGACACAATCTCACTCGACAATCTTTTCATGTTTAGAGAGTTTGAAAAGAGCTTAAAGGAGACTCCAAAGAGTTCCTTTTTCATATAGCTTTTACGAGTCCAAAAAAGAGACAAAAGTATACTCAGTAACCAATTCTCATGTATTAACGAGCACAAGAAAGAACAAAGTCTGAGCTCTGTAACTTATTCTCATGTATTTACGAGCACAAGAAACAACAAAGACCAAGCTCGGTAGCCTATTCTCAAGTATTTACAAGCGCGAGAAAGAACAAAGACTAAGCTCGATATTGGTTTCATTTTTACACAAGCTTGAAACAAAGTAAAACTATGCTTGGTAGGTTTCATTTTTTCGCGAGCTTTAAACTAGAAAACTAACTATGCTCGACATTTCCCAATGTAAATTCCAAAGGTGGGTGGTTGGTACTTTTCCCCTAGCTTGAGAGGCTAGCGGCTTAACTCCAGAATGATTATCAAAGGCTGGAGACATGCCCCCCAAGCTTTGTTTCATCCACCAACTCTTCTCCCATCGCGAATTTCTATACCCAATAGACTCCTGGTTAATAATAGGAAAAATGTTCATGAGAGAGGGAGGAAGGGAAAATGATCAATTGACCGAGGTGGATGGAATGAAGGTTCAACTATGAATTCTTATAAAAGACTCGACTCAATGGGAGAGACAACTGTTTCTTTTTTTAACGAGCTTGACATAGGAAAAGAACCTTGCTCGTGACTAGTTATTTCATTTTTAAACCAGCTATGCTTGTGGTGATCGGTTTCATTTGTTAACGAGCGTGAAATCGAAAATAAATTGTGCTCTTTGCTGGGTTGGATCTCCAGACCTCTGTTTCATTTTTTAACGAGATTTAAATAGAAATGGGAACCATGCTCATAGATATCATCTTGATCATGGCTGCCAAGACGATAATACTCTGGAAGGAATACATGTCAAGGGACAAACCTCAATCATCGCTTCCAAGAGATCTTTGCTAGACAGAAGAACAACTCTCTGGAAGGAATACATGTCAAGGGGCATCGTAGGGGTAGGGATATCAGGCTCTAATATCCCTATCGAAGAGATCACTATGTCAACTACCATATTTAAGTTAGAATAAGGGAGAGATTCCTTCTCATTCGGAGTTGAATGCATGGGACAGGTTGCCACATAATTGATGCGCGACAGGGCAGATGATGCTGGAATATAAGGACCATTCAAGGAATATTGATGGTTTACCATCATATGAGTGCCAATGTATGAAATTTGGTCGATGTTCACTATATTTCCATTATGAGGGAAACACATCACTCAAAAGAGTGTGGACACAAAATATTTCATAGCATAAACATAGTCTCTCCCAAGGAGAAAATTAAAATACAAGGGGTCATGGAATACCATCACATCAATATAGACCATTTCCCCCCCCAAAGTAATAGGAAGTTGAGGAAGGATCCCTAAAGGTTGATTAACCCTTCTGTTGAAATCAAACAGATTTTGAGTCACCGACGTAAGCTGAGGTGAACCAAGAGCTTGCCAAGCATTCGAGGATAGGATGCTAACATAAGCTCCTTCATCTATTATAGTTTTAGGAATATGCCTACCAAAAAATTGAACAACGATTTGGAAAGGTGCATAAGAAGGAAGATGAGGTTTTGTTAGAGCATTCCAATCAATGGTAATCACATTTCTTGGAGGGGGTACCATTGGAATGAGTGGAATGCCCCCTAGTTTTGATGAATATATATTAACAAGAAAGACTTGAGCGACATATTCACTCTTTGAAGGAGGAGTGGGATTGATCGATGGGGATATCAAATCAACCACTTGATGGACTAGATTGACCGAGGAGGTATTCATATCGATCACTTTGGGTTCACTCTCTAAAGGGAGGGTGGGATTGACTGACGGTGGGGTCAAATCGACCACTTTGGCTTCACTCTTCAGTGGAAGAGTGGGATCGACTGATGACGAAATAAAATCGAACACTTTATCAATTGGGTCAACTAAGGATGAAACCAAATTGACCATTTGATCAACCAGACTAACCAGGGATGGAACCGGATTGACCAGTTCATCAACTAATGGCGGGTTAGAAGAGAATTTATGGTAATTTGTTGGAAGTTTTTGTTGAACATCAACAATATTTTTCAACAAATATGAAGCTTCATCCATGTGGGGACAAAGGTAGGTGTGGTGCATCTCCTTACATAACAAGAAAGGAAATTTGATTTTACCCTTCTTACTTCCAACCTGATTACTAGTCGATGGGTTGTCACTAGCATTACCTGCAGCGGTTGATGATGTGGATTGAGAAGAAACCCAAGACCACAGTTCTACAACCTTGGGAATACCAGGGAAATCCTTAAGAAGGTGATCACCCTTGCAAATCTTGCAAGGGAATTTGGGCTTGGGATTCTTCTTTTTAGACTTAACATCACCATAAACACTCCCAGCATGATTCCCAAAGGATGCATGATCGCTTCCAACATGTCCTGCAGTGGTTGTAATTTTTCCCTCTTCCTTATTTTTCTTCTTCTTAGTATTTTGTTTCTTCTTCTTCTTATCCACCTGGTTACTAGTTGTAGATATTTCACTAAGCGAAGAGGAAGAACGGGAAGAAGACCATACGGGTGAAAAAGGAAAAGGATTGACATGATATTGATGATCCTGTGGTGGAGTGTTTACATACGAAGCACTAGGAGAATTTATGTTCACCGTAGTGGAAAACAACCAAACTGGTAACCCAATCGTGAGACTAGGAGGAGTCAAAGTTGCGATGTAAGGTGGACCAACATGTCCCATAGAAGGAGAAACACAAGGTATCCCCATAAAAGGGATTCCTTCATTGGTATACCCAGGAACTGACTCCATAGATACAAGCTCAACCCTAAGGTCCACTAAGAAAACAAACAACACGCGCTAGAAAATCTAGGAAGCAAACCAAACAAACTAATAACTTCTCACAACGAACTTACTAGTTGGTGATGAAATCAAACATTGCAGGAACATGTGAGAAGGGGCTGGTATGAGCGGGTGGATCAGTTATGTTGGAGATATGCTTAACGGACTTACACCCTGGTGCAAGCTCCCCAACAGTTTATCCGTGGGTTACCCTGACCCAGGTACAACAAAGACTTCCCTTCACCATCACTGTGTGTATTGACCCTAAGTATTATGGATACTAATTTTACCAACTCCCAGTCAGTCTTTGAGCGGGTACAATAAAAAATCAGGATCGAAAGTATGGGCATGATATCAAGTCTGAAATTCTTCTAGAGGACTGGAAACAAGAGGACCGGTAAACTCCTGAGGACCTTGAACGGATTTGAGATTCATGAAGCACCAAGACCTAATGAGACTAGTGACACTTCAAGAACAACCCCCAATATACGATCTTTCCACTACGTTTGGTTAATCCTCAGAGGGGTAATATTTGTTTCTCTCCCGCACATGACCTCATGTTTATGCTCTGTGTGAGAGGGGATTCCTGGCTATGCTTATACGAAAATTGGATTTTCTCTCCCTAACACAAGATTCTAAGTTGGTTTTGGTTTCTCTGGAGATTTCACCTCACAACCTATTCCAAAGATCTATCCTGATCTACTGTTGATGTACATTCCCTAAAAATAAAAGTTGCTAGAACCCTTTTATTAAGCACTTGATTTTATGGTTGTTGGTTTACTTAAGGGTGTGGTAGTGAAACTGATGATGTTTAAAGGACTCGAATCCATAAAGGTGTAGAGAATGATGCAATGCAATAATTCCTTTTCGATGAAAGCTAGCTAAAGAAGGGGGGGAGTTCTTTACTCATTTATAATGAAAATGAGGACTCAAAACATGCAATCTTAATTTTCTTTTCAATGAAATGGACAAAAATGCCAAACGATGAAATGAAGTTTTTGCAATCTTAAAGAAAACAAATTTCCTAAGATACTTTTGAAAACACTCCAACAAAATTTTATGCTTTCTCTTTTTCTTTTCAAGTAAATGCAATTTGAAAGGAATTCCTTCCATTTATTTTCTTTCAATCTATAATGTGTAATGCACCGAAAAGTAGATAAGAAGGAAGAAATAAAAGATTCCAAATTGAAACATGAAAAACTGAAGGCTTCAAAACTGAAAAAAGACTTACAAATGACTAAAAAAGAATCAACACTCAAAGCAATCAAAGGAAGAGTGGGAAAACAATCAAAGATAAATTTCTCCAAACAATCTCTGAGGGAGATCCCAAGGATCTATAGACTAATTGAGGAGGTCAAGGAAGACAATTTTGGTCGGACCAATGCAAAAATAAGTTCAATAAGATGACAAATGAGTGGCATATAGAAAGAGAGGAAAAATTTGCAAGGAAAAAAGAAAAACAATTCACAAAAATTGTAAAATTCACAGCAAGGAATCTAATGCGGATCCAAGGTGGACTTGGAGTGTTGAAGAGGGCCATAAAAAATAGATTTGAGTGGGTTTTTTGAAGGATATGCCTTCAAAAAGGGTTCTAAAGATAATGGTCGCTCCCTGAAAAGGGAGATAGAGCGATCGGTCGCTCCCTGTGAAGGTAGAAAGGGCAACCAGAAAGGTGTGGTCAGCTTTGGTTAACCTAGGAGGATAGTTGGTCACTCCCTTATAGAGAAAAAAGGGCCACCTGAGGATGTTTTTCACTCCCTTATAGAGAAAAAGGGATGACCAGAGGAGGTTGTTCACTCTGTTTACATAGGGAAAAGGTGACCAGACTTGGGAAATGAAAAAAAAAAGAATATTTGGACGAGATCTAACATATATGAGATATGGGTTTCTTCAACTAGACTCCGAAAAGAGTGGGGAAATAGTTTGGATGGAACAAGAGTGCTTAAAAGGGAATATATCTATAGAAAGAAGATTCAACAATTCAACAATCTAAGGGGATTAATACATGGAGAAAAACTTCCCTAGTATGGTTGCCAATCTGTTGTAGGGATTTTGTAACCTACAGGAGTTGAGCTCCCTTAGGTTCTACCAGTGCCTAAGATAGGAGTAGAGACATAAAATAAGGATGTTCCAAGTTGCTTGACGTTGCACATAAGAATACAAAAACCTCCCAAAGATCAAATCAATCACACATGGATTGACAACAAATCTAATAATATTTCATAACATCTAATTATACTAATTCTCTACCAATGAATACATAAACTTATATGAATAATTAGAAAGAGGGAAACATCCAATATGTCTTCTATTAATCAAAGAAGAAATATTACAACTTACAAATATGTAGACTGAAGAGATAGCTTCCTTCCAAGATCCTTTCCCAAGTCTTGCAACCAAATCACCAGAGTAACTTTGCTAGCTCTTTCTTCCTCCTTTTTCCCATGAGAATGACTTGGTTCTTATAGGGATTTAGGGATAAGGCCATATAGTTATTAGGATAATATTATTGGGCTCATAATGGAAGCCTTCTCGAGGATAAACCCCGAGAAATCAGTGGGAAGTCTCATCCATTGAAACCAAAGCCAAAAATGGGAGTTTCGAAAACTGGTCGCTCCCTAGACACATAGACAAAGTGACTGGTCGCTCCCTGGGAGGCAAAAAAGAGTGACCATCCCTTCTGGTTGCACCCTTAGTGAAGGAAAAAGGTGACCAGGTGGGAATTTGGATGGAAACTCAGGGAAGAAGTGGTGAATGTTGTTGGATTGGATAGGTGACCTCTAGGAGATGATGGCTTAGTGGTTAGGTGATATTTAGGTGATAATGACCTAATGATTAGGTGGAAAATAACTCTATAAAATATGTGGCAACATATTATCTAGAGGTAAAGGTTTCATTTCCTAAAATGTCGAAGAATACCAAATTTATTTGGTTGGTGGAATCATTGAGGAATCACTTTCGAGTGACACCATAGAAGCTTGCAACTTTTGGAATTGACTCTAACATGCTCACATAGGGATGAGGTGTACACATTGATACAAGGGCACTATGTGCAAGCTCACTTGGAACTCTTTTTGGAAAATTAATATGCAATATATCCCCAAAAACTTGCCAAAACATTGTTGATAAATAAAAGTGCATGATATTTAACTCCCAATTTCCAAAATGAAAATTCCACTCAAGCTACACCCATCGCAAGTCAATATTGGAATTTAATATCAATCGACATATGTGACTAGCATTAAAATAACATCATTTAATATATGCTAGTCCTATATTTGACATGATGTCAATCCACACATAATCCATTTCATCTATAAGTTGCAAAGTATGTCGTCAAATTCAAATATCACTTGCCAAGGATAATAATGTAGAATCAYATGTGGACAAATATATTGATCATGTACCAACATKCCTAATGTCATTCATTGTATGAATAAYATCGACTAAAAGAGAATGCATATCGAYTGATAAATATAKAAASGAATGATTTAAWTTCCATAAAACATATTAAATCTCTATAATACAAAGGTATTGATTGATAGCACAACTTTMTATAGAAACTCAATTGATATYGTCAATGATTATGARGAAGAATAKTATCATTCACTAAGACCAATTTTTKTCTACTAKAYCTATAAAGTAAAATTAATTACTTTGATTTATCAATTTGTTTCCMYGATCAAATAATTTGGAAGTGAAATTTCTTGAGATCTCTTTGATCCTTATAGGTAATTAGTAAATTATGAAGAATGGTGTTATTACAAATGTTATTAAAATTACATCTAATCTCAATGCAGGCTAGGCATTCCAAGAGAAAGTGGTGTTCATCCTCTATTTTATTCATCTCACAAATTTTACTAATTCTTGTGCACTATGGTGTTTTAGGTCTAGTCCATGACCCTCTTTCATTACGAAGATCGTGAGAATTGGTTCTTATCTTTGCAATATTTATTTTCTTCTTTGAGATACAAATAATAGAGAGATAGTTTCAATCTTCTAGCTTGGGATTAAATAGTGGTTGATAATAAATCATATCTTGCTTGATTTAATAAATTATATCAATCAATATTACAAAAAAAAATATAATTGACTAATATAATGAACTATGTTGATCAAAACAAAACTAATCAACCTACCAAAATTTATTATGTAGCAATTGATATCATTCAATATCTTAGTAGTTATAGGGGACAAAACCTTCATTTCCTTGTTTCTCCCTCTAGCTCTTTTGTAAAGCTCGATTGCTTTAGAACATGACCTCTTGAATAAATGTAGGTGATGCAAGATAAGTTTGTTCATGATCCTTTCAAAGGAAAAGGATTTATGTATTGAGACCCTAAAGTGTATCCACGAGACCAACAATTCACTTGAGAGATTTCCTAGAAAATGTTATATTATGGTGAGTAAAGTAGTGATATGAATTAGATCTTGGAAAATGTTTGTAAATGTTGTAAATAAACATGTTTTTGTTTTATTTTATTTTATTTTGTCTTCTGGAAGAATGGGAAGGTGAAACAAACAGTTGTGATGGTTGACCATCTAAAGGTATCCCATTAAAAATAATGAGGGTTGTGGTGAAGAAAGCAACGCAGGGAAATGCAAGGAGAAATAAGGAAGGACAATAGCATAAATTAAAGCTCGAAGAGGGAAACCTGGTAGAGGTTGATTGGGTGAAGGAATTAATATTCCTGTTCACTCTAAGGGAAGGTGTATCTGAGCCATGGCATCTGTAATTTTTTTCTTCATCATGAGTAACGATACATATAGTCTGTGTATAGGTCACCCCTTTTTAGTTTTGTACTCAACTTAATAAAAGTCCCATTTAAAAGTTGAATCAATGAGTTACTACAATCTATGCTTTGGGAATTTGGTTTCGAGTTACCAAAATCTATGCATACTTTGTTGAAGTGTGTTTTTAGCCTGTAGCATCCATCCAAAGTGTTATTTTGCTGCCTAGGAAAATTTAAACTTACCTGGACGACTTTACATATCCCTTGGTTTTTTATTTACTTCCTAGGGGAATTTATACTTACCTGGGTGAGCTTACATACCCTATGGATGTTTTTTATCTTCACAAGTTACCCAATTTTACTCTAGACGCTTTTAATTGTTGCTAGTTACCAAAACTACCCTCTAAGCATTTATCTCCATTGTTGGTTGACTCGTTATTTCGGGTTACTTTTATTCATCGGTATTTAGTCAAATTTACTTGCAGACAGTTCATTTCTTTTCCTCAGTCTGACTGGGTTTCTCTTATGGTCGATTTTCCTTCATTTAGTCGACCAAGTTTTCATTTAATCAACCTGCCCATCAAAGCATTCGTTCAATCTCCCATTTGATCGAACCAACCATCAGATCATTCGATTGGTTTATTATTTATTTGACCCGACCATCGAAGAATTCAACTGGATAGTCATCAGACTGACTCAACTTGTGAGTGGTCGACATGTTTATTATTTGGTTGACTGGACACACAACTAGTCGACTGGCTCATTAGTTAGTCAATTTGTTTATCAACTGACATATTTTAGGCCTTGCAACCATTCAAGGAAGGATGAGATAGAAAGAATAAGTTTATTCTACAGAAGCATCCATGTTGGAGAGATGGATGGGCCCTAGGCCTACCATTTATGGATCAAATGGTATTAGAGTAGGTATTGAAGGCTTGGAGAACACCTACAATGAGTATGAAAACAGTGGGAAATAATTGTTTCCAGGCCTACAGAGGAGAAGAGCACCATCAATGGTAGGGAATCATCATGAAAAAGATGATAGGGAAGACCTAAAGTTCAGATTTTCTTGGCTAGATAAAAGCATTGCTACATAGAAAAAGTTGGTGACATTCCCGCTTGTAATGAAGGGTAAGGAAGCACACTCAACAGAGAATGATAATGAAGAAAAAAATAAAGGCCCATAATTTTCCAAAGGAAAGACACTTGGAAACTCAGGTAATGACAACAAATTTTCTTCATCTTCTAGTGTTCCTTTCAAATTTGAAGAAAAGCTTGAAATACCCATGTTTAATGGACAAACTATTACTAAAGCCTTAACGAGTTATTTGAAACAATTGGAAGTTTACTTTGGTCTTTATCAAATCCAATGAACACAACAACTCTCCTTTGCCCATTTGAATGTGATCGGAAATGCTCTGTTGTGGTGGGAGAGTTACATGAATGCATTGACGATAGGAAATAATCTCGTGGTGATCAAATAGGATGAATTCAAGGAATTACTAAAGTCACAACTCTACCCCATAGACTATGAAGAGGACCAACTCATGAAGTGACAATACCCTTTGCAAGAACAAGGAAAAAGAGTGCAAGAGTACACTTCTAAGTTCAAGAGGCAATCCATCAGGTTGGGTATCTCTCTAAAAGAGACAAGAGTGGTGATGAAGTACCTTGGAGGACTTTTCAGCCATATCTGAAGACAATTGCAGCTTCATGGTGTGAAAAGCATAGACGAGGAAAGAAACAAGGCTCTCTACATTGATTTGGACTCTAGGAAAGGAAAACATCACATGGGCAAAGACGAAACCAATGAGAAAAGAGACAATAATATGGTAGCCACAACCAAGAAATGGAAGGATTCTAATAGGAATTACAAACATTGTGATGTGGATGGGTACACGAAACATAAGTGTTGGAAAATTCGTCTATAATTGCGTCCAAGTGGATAAAGTCGGCCAAGGGGAAAACAAAGGTAGCTCTCAAGACAAAATAAAAAGCAATAGAAAGCACCTATGATCTGTATAAAGTTGTAGTTTGCACCACATTACAGTAGCTAAAGGCAAGTGGAGATTAACATGCACTATTTTGAATCAAAGTTCAAGTGAAGAATCAAGAGGTAAATTCCTTGTTCGATAGTGGTTCTCAATGTAATCTAGTTTCTGAAAAATTAGTTGATGAGCTTGGTCTAGAAGCCTATGATCTAGTGTAGCCAAGTTCACTAGTATGGTTTCAAGGGAAAAATATTATGATAATCACTCGAAGATGTAAAATCAAGTTTTCGATTAGTGCCAACTATGTTGATGAGGTAGAATGTGAAGTTACACCATTGGATTCCTGCAGAGTGATGTTGGGTAGCCCCTATTTGTGGGATAGGGATGTTACCTTCTACATGAGAGAAAAAAAGTATCGCTTGGTCAAGGGTGGGAAGGAATACCTCGTCAAATCACATCAAGAGAGAAAGAGCATAAATCCTCTATCAGTAAAACAAGGGCAGACAAGAAGGAAACAAATCACCTTCATCAACAATGGAATGGTGGATATGCAGAGGAAAATGGAGGAATTTTTCTTCCTACTCCTTAATGGTATAGCTTTTGGGGACCAAAAGCCTTCAAATTGGGAGGTATGATCCGAATTGGATCTTGGAAAATGTTGTAAATAAACATGTTTTTGTTTTATTTCATTTTATTTTGTCTTCTGGAAGAATGGGAAGGTGAAACAAACAGTTGTGATGGTTGACCTTCTAAAGGTATCCCATTAAAAATAATGAGGGTTGTGGTGAAGAAGGCAATGCAGGGAATGCAAGGAGAAATAGGGAAGGACAATAGCATGAATTAAAGCTCGAAGACGGAAACCTGGTAGAGGTTGATTGGGTGAAGGAATTAATATTTTTGTTCACTCTAAGCGAAGGTGTATCTTAGCCATGGCATATGTAATTTTGTTCTTCATCATGAGTAACAATACATATAGTCTGTGTATAGGTCACCCCTTTTTAGTTTTGTCCTCAACTTAATAAAAGTCTCATTTAAAGGTTGAATTGATGAGTTACTGCAATCTATGCTTTGGGAATTTGGTTTTAAGTTACCAAAATCTATGCATACTTTGTTGAAGTGTGTTTTTAGCCTGTAGCATCCGTCCAAAGTGTTATTTTGCTGCCTAGGAAAATTTAAACTTACCTAGCTGAATTTACATACCCCTTGGCATTTTATTTACTTCCTAGGGGAATTTATACTTACCTGGGTGAGCTTACATACCCTATGGATGATTTTTTATCTTCAAAAGTTACCCAATTTTCCTCTAGACGCTTTTAATTGTTGCTAGTTACCAAAAACACCCTCTAATCATTTATCTCCATTGTTGGTTGAATCATTCTTTCGGGTTAATTTTATTCATCAGTATTTAGTCAAATTTACTTGCAGACAGTTCGTTTCTTTCCCTCAGTTTGACTGGGTTTCTCTTATGGTCAATTTTCCTTCATTTAGTCGACCAAGTTTTCATTTAATCAACTCACCCATCAAATCATTCGATCATTCTCCCATTTGATAGAACCAACCATCGAAGCATTCGATTGGTTTATTATTTATTTGACCCGACCATCGAATAATTCAACTCAATAGTCATCAGGATGAATCAACCTGCGAGTGGTTGACATGTTTATTATTTGGTTGACTGGACACACAACTAGTCGACTGGCTCATTAGTTAGTCAATTTTTTTATCAACTGACATATTTCAGGCCTTGCAACCATTCAAGAAAGGATGAGATATAAATAATAAGTTTTTTCTGTAGAAGCATCCATGTTGGAGAGATGGATGGGCCCTAGGCCTACCATTTATGGATCAAATGGTATCAGAGTAGGTTTTGAAGGCTTGGAGAACACCTTCATGGTAAACACCCACAATGAGTACAAAAATAGTGGGAAAGCATTGTTTCCAGGCCTACAGAGAAGAAGAGCACCATCAATGGTAGGGAATCATCACGAAGAAGATGATAGGGAAGAACCAAAGGTCATATTTTATCGGCTAGATAAAAGCATTTCTACATTGACAAAGTTGGTGACATTACCGCTTGTAATGAAGGGTAAGGAAGCACACTCAACATAGAATGATAATGAAGAACAAAATAAAGGCCCATAATTTTCCAAAGGAAAGATACTTGGAAACTCAGGTAATGACAACAACTTTTCTTCATCTTCTAGTGTTCCTTTCAAATTTGAAGCAAAGCTTGAAATACCCATGTTTAACGGAAAAAATATTACTGAAGCCTTGACAAGCTATTTGAAACAATTGGAAGTTTACTTTGGTCTTTATCAAATCCAAGGAACACACCAACTCTCCTTTGCCCATTTGAATATGACCGGACATGCTCTGTTATGGGGGAGAGTTACGTGAATGCATTGAGGATAGGAAATAATCTCATAGTGATCAAATAGGAGGAATTCAAGGAATTACTAAAGTCACAATTCTACCCCATAGACTATGAAGAGGAACAACTCATGAAGTGACACTACCCTCTGCAAGAACAAGGAAAAAGGGTGCAAGAGTACACTTTTGAGTTCAAGAGGCAAGCCATCAGGTTGGGTATCTCTCTAGAAGAGCCAAGAGTGGTGATGAAGTACCTTGGAGGAATTTTCATCCATATCCGAAGACAATTGCAACTTCATGGTGTGAAAATCATAGACGAGGCAAGAAACAAGGCTCTCTATATTGATTTGGACTCTAGGACTCTCTGCATGTCTGGTCAAGGGTGGGAAGGAATACCTCGTCAAATCACATCAAGAGAGAAAGAGCATAACTCCTCTAGCAGTAAAACAAGGGCAGACAAGAAGGAAACAAATCACCTTCATCAACAATGGAATGGTGGATATGCAGAGGAAAATGGAGGACTTGTGCTTCCTACTACTTAATGGTCTAGATTTTTGGGAACAAAAGCCTTCAAATTGGGAGGTATGATCCGAATTGGATCTTGGAAAATGTTGTAAATAAACATGTTTTTGTTTTATTTCATTTTATTCTGTCTTCTGGCACAATGGGAAGGTGAAATGAATAGTTGTGTCAGTTGGCCTTCCAAAGGTATCCCATTAAGAACAATGAGGGTTGTAGTGAAGAAGAAAATGAAGGGAGATGCAAGGAAAAAGAGGGAAGGGCAATAGCATAAATTAAAGCTCGAAGAGGGAAACTTGTTGGAGGTTGAGTGGACAAAAGAGTTAATGTGCATGTTCACTCTAAGCAAAGGTGTCTCTGAGCCATGACATCTGTAATTTTGTTCTTCATCATGAGTAAAAATACATAGAGTCTATGTATATCTCACTGATCAAAATGGATATCGGTGGCCACCCACCTTTTCCAATTGGCTCAAAATAGTTTTCTGACATTTTTGGCAATTTACTATCTTTAGCAGTTTTAACTTTCGGGGCCATTTTGAGGGCCTAAATGAAGGTTTTTCAGTATTGATCTCCTCAAAAATATCCAAAGGCATGATTGATCCCCAAAAATGAATCTCCTCGATGATACCTTTCCAACGGGCTATCACATGCCTAAAATGGAGATCGTATGCAAAAATTACGACTCCGGGAAGTTGATGTACTAACTTACCCAAACGTGGCTCACATGACTTTTGGCGCTTCATCTCCTAGGGTTAGGTTTTTGGATGTCTATGGTTTTTGGCATTCTTGATTATTGTAAAAAGGCCTTCAGATCCTCATTGTAACCTTCTTCTTGCGAATGCGCACTGCCGTCACATCTCTTCTCAGAGATAAGTCGCCACCATTCCAACAAGCTTGTTTCCACTGCATTTTACAGTTTCAGCTTATTTTGTTATTGAATAGAAAACCATTTTTACTGTATCTTTTTTATTTTGTGTTAAGCACCTGTTAATAATCTGTATTCATTTCATTCTACTCATAAAATCTAGATCAGTGGTATCAGAGCAGTCTGCTCCTTGTCGTCTTAATGCATGTCCCCAATGAGGTCGGAGTGCAAAGAGTTGGGTCTCGAGCTTGTTTCTCTTGAGGATAGAAGATATCGCATGCCCAAGTGACCTCCCATGGCAGGAGAAAATAAAGATGACGGGACAGGAGATCCTTTCAAATTTTTGATTGAGGAAGCCCTCATGCAATAGAGGAACGAGATGATGGATAGTTTCGCGCAAATCCTTTGGTGACTACCAACAAGCGACACATCTTCTTAAAATGAAAGTGCCACCCTCTTCAAGGTACAAATAAACTTTGATATTCCTATATTTGAAGGTCAGATAGATGCAGATGCTGTAGATAAGTGGTTGAATCTACTAGAAGGGTATTTTCTGTTCATAAATTTTTGAATAGAGAAAATATTACTTTTGCGCTCCTCAAAGCCGTTCCCCATGTCAAAGATTGGTGGGAAACTTTCTGTGAGCAAAAGGAAACAGAGGAAACCTCATTATTTTCAGTCACAGCCACCTGGGAATCCTTCAGGGATTCTATTAAGGAACAATACTACCCTGTCAGAAGTTATGACGACCTGTATACCAAATGGACCACACTGCGGCAAGAAAGAGACCAAGCAGTGCCAGATTTCACCAATATCTTCCATACCTTGCGCACCAAGTTGGGTATAAAATATTCAGAGTGACATCTGGTGCTCGAGTATCGCGGTGCTCTGCATAGATACATCCAAACCGAAATGGAATTTCTGGACATCTCATCCTTGGGCGTGGCCTACCAATATGCCGTTAAAATCGAGTAGAAGCTCAAACAAAAGACACGACAATTTGGGCCTAGGAACCCCTCACAAAAAAATCCAGGAAAGGGCGGCCCCAACCTACCGAACAAAGGACAGAGAAAATATGGACAATATCAGGACAACTAGTACAAGCCGCAAGCAAAGAAGGACACGGAAAAGATAAAGAAAGATACCGGGAAGTGGTGCGACTTCCATAAGAGCCCTTGGCATAACACTGTTGAATGCCGCTCAAAGCAGTCGCTAGTGGCTAAAGTGAAAGCCTCTGAATCAGATGCAGATTCTAACTCTGAGATAGAACCAGAAAGGGGAAGATGGATCATTGACGTGGAAGCCAGTTCCATCGTTGCTACCACCAAGCTCTAGCCTGGTGAACCAGACGAGCCAGAAGAAGGAAAGCGCCTCTTCCATTCAGA
The DNA here is from genome assembly GCA_000966675.3 of Picea glauca. Classification (NCBI taxonomy): domain Eukaryota; kingdom Viridiplantae; phylum Streptophyta; class Pinopsida; order Pinales; family Pinaceae; genus Picea; species Picea glauca. Next base: position 269,592 of record JZKD02S2251585.1, on the reverse strand, counting down.
GATGTGAGTAAAAGGCACCTCGTTGCACTTCATCATTGATAGCAGTAGCCAGAAGAACCTCATCTCAGCAGAGGTCGTCAAGTAGCTGACCCTGCCAACAACACTGCACCCACAACCCTACACCATTGGATGGCTCTGCCAAGGAAGCAATCTCTGTGTTAGCCAATAGTGTCGACTATCGTATGACATCAAGCCCTTCAAAGATGAGGTATTGTGTGATGTTGCTCCTCTCAAAGTTTGTGATGTTCTTTTGGGCCAACCTTATTTATGGAAACTTCATGCTGTATATGAGTCTAGGCATTGTAGTGTTATTATTACTTTGAACAAGAAATTGTACAGGATACTCGAGGCAGTCCCACCTAGTGCTATTTCCTTGATCTCTGCTAAGCAATGTAGGAAGGTCATCTCTTAGATGGGGAAGTTTGTCTTCTTCGTGATTCTCTCTCAAAATAAGCAAAAGATCGTAGCCACATCCAGGGTCTCTACGGCTAACCTCTCCACACAACAGAAGCAGGTAGATAAGGTCGTGGAAGAATACTCAGATATATTCTGCTCACCTACAGGGGTACCTATGCACTACCAGGTCAAGAACCCCATCGATATGACCCACGACGCACCACTGCCCAATGGGCCAGTCTATCGTCACTCTTTTTTAGAGAATGAGGAGATCAAGCGATAGATCCAAGAACTTCTCCACAAGGGGCACATCCACCCCAACTCATCACCTTGCGGGAGCCCAATCATGCTGGTACAGAAGAAAGATGGAACCTGGCGACTCTGTATTGATTACCGGGCTCTGAATAAAATCACTGTCAGAAACCGGTACTCGATTCCCCAAATCGATGACCTCCTTGATTAACTCATGGGGGCCAAATACTTCAACAATATTGATCTGAAGTTTGGCTACTACCAGGTCTCGATATAACAGACAAATGTGTGGAAGACCACCTTCAAGTCAAAGGAAGGACTTTTTGAATGGTTGTTCATGCCCTTTGGTTTGACAAATGCTCCAACCACTTTCACGAGGATGATGGATGATATCCTGCGACCATTCACCAATACTTTTGTAGTGGTGTATCTGGATGACATTCTAATTTATAGCAAGACTTGGGCTGAACACTTGCAACATATTCAACAGGTTCTGCACACCCTGCGGTAGCACAAGCTATAAGCCAACCTAGAAAAATTCTCCTTCGACATGAACATGGTCCATTACCTGGTCTACATCATTGTTCAACATGGCGTACATGTGGATCCAACCAAGATCCAAGTCATCCGTGATTGGCCAGCCCCAACAACACTCACTGAGCTTTGGAGCTTCTTGGGACTTGCTAATTTCTACCGTAGGTTTGTGTTGGGTTTCTCCCATATTGCATGGGCCCTCAGCCAAATAAACAGGGGTGGTGGTAAGGAAAAAATTGCGTGGGGCTGGTCCCAACAAAAAGCGTTCGATGATTTGAAGCAATGCTTGTGCTCAGCCCCAATGCTTTCACTACCATACCTGCAACATCCCTTTGAGATCGAGACATATGCTTTAGAGTATGCTGTGGGCACCGTTCTCACTTAGCACGGCCACCCCGTGGCCTATCATCGTGAGACACTGTCAGATACTGTCCGTAAGTACCCTACTTACGAAAAAGAAATTTACTCCATTATGCAAGCATGCTGCCAGTGGAGACATTACATTCTTGGGAAGGATACAGTCATCCACACTGATCATAAGCCACTGTAGTTCATGCAGACACATGGAAAATTGCATAATGACTGCCATCAAAAGTAGTCCACATACTTGCAGTAATTCCACCTCAACATCAAGTATAAAACAGGAAGCACCAATCGCGTCGCTGATTGCCTTAGTAGACCGCCAGTTGCGATACTCACCATGGTGCTAGACTCTTGTAGCCATGATACATCTAGATGGCCCCAACTCTATGAGACAGACCATGACTTCGCCACCACCTACCAAATGTTGGGTGCAAATGAAGTTGTCGATAATTTTCATCTTCAGGATGGGTTGTTGTGTCGTCTGGGCCATATTTGTGTTCCATCAAGTGAGCGAGTGAAGATGATCTGGGAAGCCCACTATAGTCGGGTGGCAGGACACTTTGGCATCGAAAAGACAGTGGTGATACTACAAAAACATTTCTACTAGGTGAAAATTCGACAGGAGGTCAGCAAGTATATCAGGTTCTGCACTGCCTGCGCTATTGCCATACCGACCACTAAGAAACAGGGCCTGTACACCCCTCTTCCTACTCCTAACAGGCCATGGGAATCCATATCAATGGACTACATGTCGAGCCTCCCATCCAAAAAGTGGGGAAATGACTGTGTTTTTATGGTTGTTGATCGCTTTTCTAAGATGGCGATTCTGGTTGCCTGCAAGAAGAGCATCACAACAGAGGCCACTGCCAAGCTATTCTTTGAATGAGTCTGGGTACATTTTGGAATCCCACAAACCATTGTCTCAGATAGGGATAATCAATTTCTCAGCACATTCTGGTCAAGCCTCTGGTCACTGCTGGACACCAAGCTCATCAAATCCATGGCCTTCCACCCCTAGACAAATGGCCAAACTGAGGTTGTAAATCGAATGATTGTGCATATCCTTTGCATGTATAATTCAAAGAAACCTCGCACATGGGATGAGAGCCTTCCCTATGTCCAACATAGATACAACCGAGCCTTTCATAGCTCAACCGGCCATAGACCCTTTCAAGTGGGGTTGGGATTCCAACCATTGGGTCCCATAGATGTTGCACTTCCCCTTGCGGTCACCTCAACTGACTCATCTCCTGCTCCAACTGAAGCTGACAAAGCCACCTGTTTCATTGAGCGGATCTAGCACATCCAACAACAGGTTCAGGATATCCTACATAAGTCCAATGACAATTACAAACAACGCCATGATCAACATCGGGTGCCACATAAGTTTCAGGTGGGCGACAAAGTTTGGTTGCACTTGCAGAAAGAATGCCTTACAGGACCCCATTGGAAGATTTTCCCCCTTCATTATGGACCATACACTGTCACCAAGGTTTTGGGGGATAATTCTTTTGAGCTCAACATTCCTTCTTTCCTTGGCCTACACCCAGTGTTCAACGTGGATCTCCTTCGCCCTTATTTCCCACCATTATTGGACACCTCAGAAGTAGAAGAACAACTGACACCAACAGATCTCAACCCTGACTGCATATAACAGGCATCCAATGATCAGATTGTGGACAGACAGATCAAGGGCACTCGACAACAAAGGATCCAACTTTATCGAGTCATCAAAGCAGGGCAGCTCCTGCACCAAGGCAAGTGGCTCACCCGGGGCCAAATTCAGTAGAAATTTCCTCATATAATGGAGGACCTCAACGAAATGGAGACCATTTCTTCCAAAGGAGGGAGGATTGATCCAGATGGATATTGGTGGCCACCCACCTTTTCCAACTGGCTCAAAACAGTTTTCTGACATTTTTGGCAATTTACTATCTTTAGCAGTTTTAACTTCCGGGGCCATTTTGAAGGCCTAAATAAAGGTTTTTCGTTATCGAGCTCCTCAATGATATCCAAAGGCATGATTGAGCCCCCAAAATGAATATCCTCAACACTACCTTTCCAAAGGGCTATCACACGCCTAAAACGGAGATCATATGCAAAAGTTACGGCCCCAAGAAGTTGATGTACTAACTTACCCAAACGGGGCCCACATGACTTTTGGCGCTTCATCTCCTAGGGTTAGGTTTTTGGATGTCTAGGGTTTTGGAATTCTTTCTTATTGTAAAAAGGCCTTCAGAGCCTCATTGTAACCTTCTTCTTGCAAATGCGCGCTGCCGTCACATCTCTTCTCAGAGATAAGCCACCACCATTCCAAGAAGCTTGTTTCCGCTGCATTTTATAGTTTCAGCTTATTTCGTTATTGAATAGAAAACCAGTTTTACTGTATCTCTGTTATTTTTTGTTAAGCACCTGTTAATAATCTGTATTCATTTCGTTCTTCTCATAAAATCCAGATCACTCACCCCTTTGTAATTTTATCCTCTGCTTAATAAAAGTCCCATTTAAATGTTGAATCTATGAGTTATTGCAATCTATGGTTTGGGAATTTGGTTTTGAGTTAGGACAATCTATGCATACTTTGTTGAAGTGTGTTTTTAGCTTGTACCCCCCATCCAAAGCATGCTTTTACTGCCTGTGTGAAATTAAAATTACTTGGGAAAATTTACAAACCCCTTGGGTGTTTTATTTACTACCCGACTGAATTTATACTTGACTAGGAAAGCTTACATACCCTTTGGATGTTTTTCTTCTTTTCTAGTTACCCAATTTACCCCCGGACACTTTTAATTGCTGCTAATTACCAAAAACACCCTCTTAGTAATTATCTCCATTGTTGGTCAGCTCATTCTATCGAGTTAATTTTCTTCGTGGGTATTTATTCAACTTTACTTGCAGACGATTCAATTCTTTCCCTTGGTCTAACTAGGTTTCTCCTGTGATCGATTTTTGTTCATTTAGATGATTGAGATTTCATTTACTCGATCTGAAAATAAAAGCATTCAACCAGTCTCCCGTTTGATCGACTCAACCATCAAAGCATTCAATTAGTTTATCATTCGATATAACCAACCATCGAAGCATTCAACTAGACAATCATTGAGCCGACTCGACTTGTGGGTTGTCGACGGGTTTATTATTTGGTCAACTAGACACACAAATAGTCGGTTGGTTCATTAGCTAGTCAATTTGTTTATCAACTAGAATATTGCATGCCTTGTAACCATTCAAAGAAGGTTGAGACAAAAAGAATAAGTTTATCTATGCCTATCGTTTATGAGTCAAGTAAAAGACTAGACTTGTCAACTTATGGATTTGGAAAGTAAAATATTATTTCTAAAGAAAGCATAAGTCACAACAACTATTGATATTTACAACCATTGACGAAATATCAAAGATATGTTTTATGATGAACACATGCCTAGAGGTCCCCACATAAGTGACTAGAATGGAGAAAAGGTGTGTAGTTTGATAAAAATGTCCCAAACAACTATTTTCTTTAGTAGGGTGGGGTCATCTTATGCACCTAGCAGTGTGGATTGTATATTATATGGAGGAAACATAGGGAACTCATCTTCCATATGCTTTGTCTTTTGGAATATGTTATAATTGAAATATTTTTTTCCAGGTTATATTGTTTGGGGAAAACTACCTAGTAATTCTCTTCATTTTGAGGATGGTATCTACGGTAACCCATAGAATCTTCAAAGCATAAGGTTGACCAACAACAGGGCTTGAAGTCATTACAACAACATACTAGTTAAGAGCTCAACATGTCACTTGCAAAAAATGAGCTTGGATGGGGAATATAATAATCATTCCTCCCAACCACCCAAACTAAACCCAATTAATATGCTATAATTGAAATATGTTTAATTTTTTTGTAATTTTATGTTATTTTTTTCAATTAAAAAAATATATATTTTAAAACAAAGATACAAATTTATTGTAAAATTGCATGTAACCACTTATTTAAAGTAAAATATTAATAATATTTAATACATTTTATTCAATCCCATTTCAATTTCATTTCACATATATCTATATACAGACAAAAATCTAACATGAAATAGAATATGCAATGTTAGAAAATAATCATTTACAATATCATAATATTATAACATTGTTTTTATGTACCTTAATTATGGACTAAATGGGAAATTCAACCTAACAATTAATTTTTTTTGAAATTATTATAAATTATATGATGATGATGATGATGAACTTCCACTAAGACCAATTGGTCTATCGGACCTTAAGAAGGTAAGAGATTACTTCAATTTCTTTAAAATTGTATTTCCATGCGCAAAAACATTAAGAGAAGCATTCCAAGATCACCATAGTTTTGATGACTATGATGATGATGATGATGATGATGATGATGGAGAATATCCATTGATACCAATTGTTCTATTGGACCTTAATAAGGAAAGAGATTACTTCAGTTTCTTTAAAATTGTATTTCTATTTGCAAAAAGCATTGAGAGAAGCATTCCAAGATCACCATAATTTTGATGACTTAGGAGGTTAGGAAGGTATGTATTGTGGAAAATATTTTTAAATTAGGATCTAATATGGGTATATGAACGACAATCTAAGAGGAAGGGTTTTTCATCTTTTGGGAATTTTCCAACACTCAGTTTCATCATGTAGCTTGTGAGAGTTTGTCCTTATTTTAACAATGTTGATTTTCTTCTTTGCACTTCTCAAAATTGAGAGGTTTTTTTATTCTTCAAAATTATGGTTGACCACCTCCTTATAGTATCTTAATTTCCTTTTATCCATTATTTCTTTATCACACTACATATTCTCCTTAAATTTAGAAGTGATAATATTTGTAATATTATCAATATTGTGCATGATGGTTTCTTCTTGTATTCCCCAATGATTTAGCCAAGATTTGGCATCTTTATGCCATCATTGCTTGAGTCGTTGGTAGTTTTGGATAGAGTTTGAAGAAATTTTGGGGAGCCTCTTATCAACCCTTTTGTTTATCGTGTTCTTGTACATTATGAATCTAATCATAGCATTGCTCTCAATGGGGGAAATGATTGATTCTATTAGGAGGATAGGATAGGGTGTATTTCCCTTAATTTTGAGTTTACAAGTTATAAAATTCTTTTGGATCTATTCTATCTTTCCCCAGGATTCTCTAGATATACTACAACCCCAAACTTAATATCCATATAATATAACCATAGTGACGAGAGTGTGAAAGAGGAGTTTTTTTTTTTATCCCAAAGCCAAAGGTCCACTGATTTACAATTGTTTTCAAGCCCATAATAATCTTTCCACCCTCTATTTATCCTTTTTTCAATGCTATAGTTCCAATCGAGCTTATGGTGGATATTGATTCCAAGATATTTGTATGAAGGTACTTCCTCCAATCTATTGTTGTCATAAAAAAAAATATTGTAGGTGATCCTTTTGGATTTGATTATCATAACCTTTTTTTTCTAGTGTTCATAGTCATGCCTGTGCTAGAGTAGAAGTCCTTGAAGGTCATTAGTTGCTTACCTAGGTCACAGGGACTCTTCGCCATAAGAAAAATATCATCAACATATAGAAGGAGGATGATGAATATATTAGTGATAATCAAGCCAACACAACCTGCATCCTCCAAACAATCTTCTAACTTATCAATATATATTCCAAAAAGGGTAGGGGATAGGGGACAACCTTGCTTGACTCCTATATTACAATTAATTTCTTTCGACTAGCCCCCAATGTTCCTAAACTTGGCAATAATTTTCTCATATAGCCTTACTGCAACAACTCTTAACTCAAAAGAGACTTTAAGCTCTTCTAACCTATTCCAGAGGTTAGTTGTAACATACCCAGCCACCCCTATGCCAAGCATACTACCTAAAAAATATGTTCGAAACTGATTTTGAATTCTGATAACAGTTAGTTAATAAAGAAGCATGAAATAAACATGATAACAACACATGTAGTAATAAAGATTCATGATATAGTATAAAGAATGACTAAACATGCCATGCACAACAATAACCAACAAGAATGCATGTTACAATACGAATTTCAGAGACAATATTTAATACACAACAAAAATAAATATATAAGTAGAGAAACACATGAGAGAGAGCACTTATCTTTAACAAAATGGTTCACCAACTAGCTGTAGACCAAGGAAATTCCACCCAAATGTAGACATTGTTGTTCCAAGTCTCAACAACAATTTCACCCCTGAGCTAGGGCTATGTATCCATAAGGATGATTATACGGTGTCACTCAGCTCCCCAAACTAGTCAACACTCAATCTCTCATAGGTTTCTCAACACACAAAAATCCCAAGTACACCATCTCTCTTCTCTGCCAGCCTACACAATCGAAGAGAATGAACCCCCTTATTTGCCATGCAATCCCTCAAGATGTCCACCTCCTTCCAATGCATCTGGTCAATAATCTCCATGCTGGGACTCTCAGGACTTGCATCTATGAATAAAATTCAACACATGCCAATACATCTCAAACATGCAGACACAAATTCATGGATGGAACACACCAGTCACTGCTACAACCAACAAACAATGGCTTCTTCCTCAACAATTCGGCCCCATGGTATCATTCCAAGAACAGGAATGAATGAGTGAAAAAGTGAATAGAATAGAGAGTGTGGACAATGAATAATGAATGAACAAAGTGAGTGAAGAAGAACCCCCAAACAACCCACAAGATAAGTCTATATATTTACTTGCAAATCAAGAACCACATGGCCTTCCCCAAGAAGCTCATGCAACCACTTCTCTCCATTAAAACAATTATGGGTAAATAAAATATGATAAAATGAATTATCCCCTTAAGCCCCCTCTCTCGTGGAATCATAGCCCTTATAACTCTTGTTCTTTTTCGTCTTGCAGCCAACGATGTATTTTATTATTAATAATGATCATAGAATTACATTTCCTAGGCACGACAACCTCTTTAATTATTTGGGCACTCTAGACTTTCATCAAATATAAAAAATACATTAATTCATATGGGGACTCAAAACCGGGGTATTACAGTCCCCTCCCCCCTATTTTGACAATGTCCTCGATGCATATACAAAACAAAAATCAAAATTTCAAAATTTATTCAAAAAGTCGCAGTTACTCTGCTCAGATGGCATATTCATGCTCCCAAGTAGCATCTTCAATACCATAGCCGGTCCACTAAACTTTTATCATTTCTATAACTCAATTCTAGAGCATTTTGACTTTTCTATCCAATATGCGCACTGGCTGGACCTGGAAGTCTCCCTCTGGATCTACCTGAATCAAATTCCAATCAATAACATGGTTATGATCATATATATACTTTTTCAGCAAAGAGACATGAAATACATTATGCACATTCATGGAAGAAGACAATAGAAGCATGTATGCAACTGGCCCTATTATGTCCAATATGTCAAATGGACCACATAATTTGGCTACTAGCTTTGTACAACTACCCAACTTCAATGAGCTCTTCTTAGGCTTCACTTTTAAAATAACATTCTCCCCCACTTTAAATTCTCTAGCTGTCATGTTCTTGTCTCCATAACTTTTCTATTTATCTTGAGTTGCCTTTAAATTCTGCTTAATTCTAACCATCTGGTCTTTTGTGTACTTGAGCAATTCTAGCCCAAGTACTACTATGCCTGTTGGGTTGTCCCAACTCACGAGAGTATTGCATTTTCTACCATACAAATCCTCAAATAGGATCATATTCAATGAAGCTTGTTACCCATTATTATAGGGGAACTCAACCAAATGCAAGTAGTCTTCCCACTTAGATGGTTTATCCATCACATACATTCTCAACATGTCTTCAATCACTTGGTTGACTCTCTCTGTCTTCCCATATAGCCATGGATGGTATGATGTGATAAAATTTAGATTTGTACCAAATCCCTTAAATAATCCCCTCTAGAAATTTGAAGTAAACTTTGTATCTCTTTCTGAAACAATTTTCTTTGGTATCCCATGCAACCTAGAAATTTCCCTCATGTAAATTTCTTCAATATTAGCTTTTGTATGAGTCATTTTTACAGGAACAAAATGAACAGCCTTTGTCAATCAATCCACAACTACAATTATGGAATCATGTTGCCTTGTTTTCCTGGGAAATTTAGTTATAAAATCAATGGTTACCACTTCCCATTTCTTCTCTGGAATTGGCAATGGCTGAAGCAGACCCGTTGGGTGTCTATGCTTAGATTTTACTCTCTGACATTCCATACATCTAACAATGTAATCAACAATAACCTTCTTCATTACTAGCCAAAAGAATTGACTTATCACTGTTGCAATTGTTTTCTAGTAACCAGGATGTCTGGCATATGGAACATTATGCATTTCCTTTAATACCAAATTCCTAAGTTCTCTGGAACTAGGAACATAAATTCTATTCTTATGCATAAGTAATCCATCTTCCTTAATCTCACACTCTTTAATTTTTTGTTGTATGTTTTCTTGCTGTAAAGTTTCTTTTACCTGTAGGTAATGTTTATCTGTAGCAACAAAATATAAAATTATGCTCTTTAAATATGACTAATGCATACTATCAGTTGTAGCATGCATGAGATGTACTTTTCTGCTGAGTGCATCAACAACTTTATTTTCTTTTCCCTTGATATGCTTGATGTCAAAGTCATACTCACTTAAAAATTCCAACCATTTTGTTTTCCTAGCATTCAAAGTTGGTTGTTCAAAAAGATATTTCATACCACTATGGTTTGTCCTTAGTTCAAATCTCTTTCCCATAAAATAATGCCTCCACATCTTCAATGCATGAATTGTTGTAGCAAGTTCCAAATCACGTGTGGAATAATTCCTCTCATATTCTTTGAGTTTTATGAATTCATAACCAATGACATGTCCATTTTGAGTGAGGACTCCACCAATTCCTTCCTTGCATGCATCTATACATACCACAAAATTCTCATTTGGGTTAGCAATGTTTAAAATAGGTGCACTAGTAAGTAATTCTTTTAATAAGATAAAATTCTCTTCACACTCTGTTGTCCATTCAAACTTGATTCCCTTATTTTGTAAAGAATTTATGGGATCAACAATATTAGAGAACCCCGCTATAAACCTCTCGTAGTATCTGGATAATCCCATAAAAGATCAAACTTCTGAAACATTCCTGGGTGTTGGCCATCCTCTAATGGCTTAAATATTTTCTGGATCTACTGTTATACCTTGTTCTGAAATAATGTGACCCAAATAATGGATTTTCTCTTGGTAAAAAGAAAACTTACTAAGCTTGGCATAAAGTTGATGTTCCCTCAACACTTATAACACCAACCTCAAGTGATGCTCATGCTCTTACTTAGACTTAGAATAAATAAGTATGTCATCCAAGAAGACAATGAAAAACTTATCCAAATAATTTCTGAATATGCCATTCATTAAGCACATAAATATAGTTGGTGCATTGGTCGTTCCAAATGGCACCACTACAAACTCATAATTTCCATACTTGGTTTTGAAGGTTGTCTTATTGATGTCTTCTTCCTTGATTCTTACCTAATGGTATCCAAATCTCAAGTCTATCTTTGAAAATATCTGTGTTCCTCTTAGCTTATCAAAGAGGTCATCAATTTTGGGTAGAAGGTATTTGTTCTTCACAGTGGATTTATTCAGCTGTCTAAAGTCTATAAACAGCCTCAATGTCCCATCCTTCTTTTTTGCCAAAGACTATTGGTGCTCCCCAAGGTGAAACACTTGGGCTTATGTACCATTTCTTCAACAACTCTTCCAACTGCATTTGTAATTCTTTCAATTCAGGTGTACTCATTCTATAAGGTGTTTTTGATACTAGGGCAACTCCTACTAGTAAATCAATAGAGAAATCTATCTCCCTCTTTGGTGGAAATCTTGGGATTTCTTGGAATACATATTCAAACTCTTGCAATACTGGAAAATATTCAAGGCTTGACCTTTTTGTCTTTTTTGGCCCTTCCACATGAGATGCATACAATTGACATCCTTTCATGAAACATTTATTCAGTTGTAAGACTGAAATATACCTTATAGAAATGGGTCTTGGAATTGCTTTCACAGTGCTCTGTTTTCCTTCTTCATCAAGACATGTAAAGGTCTTGTTATGACAATCTAGGACAACATGGTGTTGGTCCAACTAATCAATTCCAATTAGGATGTCATAATATCCTAATGGGATGATATTCATATCAACAACTATATTTACTCCATTAATATTTATTGGACAACTTTTGACAACCTCATTGATCCTTCTTTTGGTTACAATGGCTAGTTGAACCAAACTTGACTTTTCTAGCTTACTCTTCTCCAAATGTAATTTCTCCACTATTTTAGGATCAATGTAAAAATGACATGCTCCTGAATCAATTAAAATAAAAATAGGATGATTAATGATCTTACCTTCCACTTAAATCATATTGGATTGGTACTCTGCTTGTCGGTCCTCTAAGGTTGCATACATCTTTCCCATATCCTCTACTATTGTAGCATCTTGGATGTTGTGCGTGATATTCTCTTTATCTCCTATGTGAGGGAAATATTTGTATAGGTGATTTTACTTGCACCGCCAACATTGGATTGATGGTCTTCCTCTTTTCCCCAAGGAATCCTCTTTCTTGGATTCACCCTTAGAAGAATGATCTTGTTGATTTTTATTAGGATTGTTTCTATTGAAAGGAGGTTTGAAACCCTTCCAACTCTGATCAGATTTCTCCTTCTTCTTATCCTTCCAATATTTCTACATGGACTCTCTTCCCTTGCCTTTCTCATACATGTACTTCTCCTTCCTGATGGTCTCAATCAATCTCCTAGTCTTATCATATTGAATCTTATCTTTATAAAAGAATGACATTCCACTTAAAAACCTTTGTATATTCAATATTTCATCTTTGATAAATCCTACATACTTCAGCAATCCCAAGAATCTCTTCTCATATTCTATCATGGTCATGATTCCCAACCTTATCTCAAAGAAATCTTGCATATTCTTGTCATATAAGTGCTCTGAAAGGTACTCCTTCTGAAAATATTTCTTGAATTGCTTCCAAGTGATCTTGCCCTCATTAATGTTCTCAATTTTCTTTAGTTGATCCCACCACATAGCAACTTTCCCATGTAAATGGTATGTGGAAATTCTTTCTTCTAGGTTTGAGGAGTAGTTATGAAATTGAAAATTCCTCATGAGTCCAAGAAGAAATGCTTCAACACCATCTTCCCTCTCTCTTTCACCTTCAGAGGATAGTGGCTTAAGCTTCCTCAACTCTCCTTGCAAACTATCCAATTCATGCCTTCTTCTTTGGTGCCTAACACGAGACATTTTTGGACTTCTTATGGAGTCTTCAGATGCATAATGTTTCTTTTCTTAGTAAGGTAGTGAGTGATGTATATGAGTTCTACTGGCACTTTTTGAATGATCAACTCTTTTGTATTTATCTCTTCTTTTGTGATATCTTTTTTCTTCCTCCTATCTTAAGTCTGATCCATTCCTTTCTTTCCTATCTAACTGATTTAGGATTTGCATTACTTGAGCATTTATCTTATTTTGTTCTCTCATCAACATCTCGTTTTCTTCCTTGTAACTTTGCACTTCTATTTTTAGGCTTCTCACAGTCTCTATTAAGGTTTCTTGTTCCCCTCTGCTCCTGTTCCCATTTGATCTTGTCTCTGCATTACCAACTCTAATATTTTGACCTTTGGATTCTTTATCATTACTAAAGGATCTCTCTCCTTCCTACATTTCTTGAATATTCATTCTTATCTTGAACTAATATGGTTATACTCCCTAATTCTGCAAAATGTGAAAGAAACCATTTTGTTAGAACTATTCTTATTATAAAAAACTTTCCAAACAATGCTACACGTCCTTTTTCTCCTCAATTCATGAAGAAATATATCATCATTCTCCAAATTATAACAATTCAATGTTATTCTCCTCTGAATCATCTTTCTAATGACTATGCCTATGCCCTAATTCGATATCTGAGTTGAAAGATATGGCTTCCTAAAAAGGTCACTTTCACCTTTTTTGTGCAAACAAGATCTTGTAGCGGAAATGGAATGGTTGTGTGCCAATCATGTCAAATTATTCCACGGGCCCGTTAAACTTGTACAAAATTTGAATTATGCACAGGCGCGTCCTTCGATTTTCCCGATTACTCTGTCCTCCCACTTCTTGATCAAATGGCCAAGAAGGATCCTGCCTGATCTTGATCTACGGTTCTCGGGATTTCGACACTTCGTGCTTCGTTGTTTTTCTTCTTTACACCTTTTAAGACACCCATAGTTTTACCACCCGAAGTGGTCATAAAGTAATGTGGACTTCTTATTGTCCGTTGACAGCTCCCCCTTACGCTATCCTTCCACTTTCTTAATCCAATGGCTATGATTTAAACAAGTGTTGAGATGGATGGTCCTTATTTATTTCGAGGCTTCGATACTATGGGACTACGAGATATTACAACTCTAAAGTCATTCAACTCCCTCGGAGTTACACCTGCTGAAGTGCTTATGCCATCCTTCCACTGCTTGATCTAACAATTGAGAAAAGTCCCAAAGGGATATTAGATCGAAGTTCCGCCTGATTTTTCTACTTCATCCTTCGATACTTTTTCTGGTAGAAGAAGTTGCACATTCTCGGAGGCCATAATCTCAAAGATGATGTGGCATGTTGATGTCACCTATGGTGGCATGGACCCATGGTATGTGTGCCATGTGTCACTCAAAAATGGACATGTTGGGGTCTAAAAGGCACTAAATTCATGTGACATGTGTCTCGATATGGCACCCCTTCCATGTGGCATAAGACACATCATCAACCAACCAAACGGTCCACATTCCTTTGCTCCAGATTATACGACCTACGTGATTTCATGACTTCGGATTAGCACTTCATGGCTTTCGAACTTTGCATCTTTTCCTAGTCTCCAGTAATCGTTGAAGTGAAGACATTCTGGAGTCCCAAAACTTATGCTATCCTTCCACTCCTTATCTAACGACTCACATCACTCCCAAATTCTTCCCTCGATCTAATGGTTGGTGAGATTTTGAGGTTTCACGACTTCGGGATTTCATCCCTCTGCCTTGTGTCCAATAATCGTCTAAGTGGAAAAGTTCCAAAGTCCCAAAACTTTCTATCTCTTGCTTGGCTTCGATCAACAAATGACGATCTTTCAGTTTGATCTAATGGCTATGGTTATACCTAAAATTTCTCAATTATATCTAACGTCTCTTGCTTATATGTCTCCCGATCTAGCGATCATGATTCCATGATCCTTTACAAAGGATCTTTGTCTAGATTGTGCTCTGGCTTCTGTGTGATTTATGCAATTCTATTTCTCCTAAGATTTTCTTTCCTCTCTCATGTTCTCCTAAGATTTTCTTTCCTCTCGCATGATTTATGCAATGCTATTTCTCCTAAGATTTTCTTTTCTCTCGCATGTTCTTTTGCATACTTTTTTCCATGGTTGACATCAATGATAATTAATTTTCCAACACATAATACCATGTCCAAAAATTCCAACCCATACTAGTCTAGTGTTTCAACCAGAAGCTCTGATACCAATCTGTAACATACCCAACCACCCCCAGGCTGGGCACACTATCTCAAAAACTATGTTCGAAACTGATTTCAATTTCTGATAACAATTAATCAATAAAGGATCATGAAAGAAACATGATAAAAACACATGCAGTAACAAATATTCATGCTATTGTATAAATAATGTCTAAACATGCCATGCACAACAATAACCAAGAAGCATGCATGTTACAATAAAAATTTCAAACATAATAATTAATACACAACGGAAATAAATATATAAGCAGAGAAACAAATGACAAAGAGCACTTATCTTTAACAAAATGGTTCACCAACTGGCTGCAGACCAAGGACGGTCCACCCAACCCTAGACATTGATGTTCCAAGTCTCAACAACAATGTCACACCCGAGCCAAGGCTATGAATCCACAAATACTGTTCTAGGGTGTCACTCATCTCCCCAAACCAGTTAGCACTCAAGCTCTCACAGGTTTCTCAACACACAACAATCCCACATACACCATCTCTCTTCTTTTGCATCCTGCACAACCCAAGAGAATGGACCCCCTTCTCTTCCACACAATCCCTCAAGTTGTCCACCTCCTTCTAGGGCTCCAGTGCATCTGGTCAAGAATATCCATGCTGGGACTCTCAGGACTCGCAACTATGAATAAAATTCAACACATGCCAATACATCTTAGACATGCAAGCACAAATTCATGGCCGGAACACACCATTCACTACTACAGCCAACAAAAAATGGCTTCTTCCTCAACGATTCGACCCCATGGTATCATTACAAGAACAAGAATGAATGAGTGAAAAAGTGATCATAATGGAGAGTGTGGAAAATTAATAATAAATGAACAGAGTGAGTGAAGAAGAACCCCCAAACAACCCATAAGATGGGTTTATATATTTACTTGCAAATCAAGAACCACATGTCCTTCCCTAAGAAGAACATGTAACCACTTCTCTCCATTAAAACAATTATGGGTAAATAAAATATGATAAAATGACGTATCCCCTTAAGCCCCCTCTCTCGTGGAATCATAACCCCTATAACTCTTGTCCTTGTCTGTCTTACAGCCAATGATATATTTTATTATTAATAATGATCATAGCATTACATTTCCTAGACACGCTGGCCTCTTTAATTGTTTGGGCACTCCAACCTTTCATCAAATAAACAAAATACATTATTTCATATGGGGACTCAAAAATGGGGTATTACATTAGTCCTAGGCACAGTGTCAATTTTTTTTCTAAAATCAACGAAATAGAAAAGGAGATAATTTTTATCAATACAAAACTCTTCTGTTGTGATCCTAAATGTAACAAGGTGGTCCACAATGGAATGGTAGTCTCTAAACCCAACTTGGCCTCTAGCTCTTTTTCCATGTCTTTCTATCCATGTATCAATCTTCTTTTCCAAATTACTTATGTATAGCTTAGCTAAAATGCGACTAATCATAATGGTCCTATAGTTAGAGGGATTGATTTTATCCCCAGTTTTAAAAATAGGTACAATGAGGCTTTGAGTCCAATGTTTTGGGAATCATTGTTGGATATCTAAATTGAAGAGCTTATGTATGTGAGGGATGAGAATAGGTCCTCCAATTTTTAATATTTCAGCTTGGTAACCTTTGATGTCCTTAGATTTTTCTTTTGAGAGTTGCTTAACCCCAAACTTAATGTCTTCTATAGAAAACACTTCATCCTTTATAGAGCTATCTGGCATGGTGTCTGTCATCACATAAAATTGTCATGGGTCATATGTAGTTATTGTTAAGATCTAGGTCTACACCTCTGTCGATTCTCTCTCTTTTCTCCATACCTTCCTATAAGTTTTTCCTCTTTTGGTTGATAAAATTAGAGCGGTCAAGTATGTTGTATGCGCAAGGAAAAACTATGAGAAAAATGTAGCATTCAGATCGGTCTATTTCGGGCTTGAAATGCAAGAAAACAACCAGGTTCAATTTTCAACGACAGAGATCCCACGTGCAATTCAGATTAATGACTCTCATGCATTCGTAGTTTCAAAGTTGTGCAAGGATTAATGACCAGACAGAAGCCCCGAAGTGTCGAAGTCCCGAAGTAACGAGAGACTACCACGTCAACTAGGAGAAAGTCACTTCGAGATATTCATGCCCACATTAAAAATCTCCTGAAGCCTGAAGTCTCGAAGTAACGAGAGACTGCCACGTCAACCAGGAAAAAGTCACTTCGGGAGATATTATTGCCTGCTTTCAAAATCTCCCGAAGTAATGAGAGACTGCCACGTCAACCGGGAGAAAGTCACTTCAGGAGATATTCATGCCCGTGTTCAAAATCTCTCGAAGCCTGAAGTGCCGAAGTAACAAGAGACTGCCACGTCAACTGGGAGAAAGTAATTTCATGAGATATTCATGCCCGCATTCAATATATCCCGAATCCCGAAGCATTGAAGTAACTAGAGGCTGCCACGTCAAATGGGAGAAAGTTACTTCAAGAGATTTCCATTAGAACATCCCGAAGCCCCGAAGTGTCGAAGTCCTGAAGTCCCGAAGTAACGAGAGACTTCCACATAAACCAGGAGAGAGTCACTTCGGGATATTTCCATGATTTACATCCTGAACCCCCAAAGTCCTGAAGCCTGAAGTCTCGAAGCCTGAAGTGTCGAAGTGACGAGAGACTGCCATGTCAACCACGAGAAATTTAATTTGGGATATTTCCATGCTTCACAATCCAAAACTCCCGAATCCCGAAGTGTTGAAGTACTGAAGACACATGACGCTCATCCATCAGTAGTTGTGACAACACAATGACATCAGGCCACCACGTTAGATTCAGGAAATCGTCCTCTAGGAGATATTATTTCTTAGCATTCAAAGCTCCCAAATGCCAAAATTGGCTCCATCTCTAAACATGGTTAAAAGGATTAAGGAGTTGGCAGATGGATAAATTTTAGCGGGGGCGCTAAAATAACAGGGTTACCCATATCGCAGATTGCAACAAATTAACGACAACACTTCATTGCGGGGACAGACCATGCTCGAAAGTTAAAATTCTAGAGTAATCCGACAATCAAAACCATGGTATAGCGAAAGAGGTATGTGGAAGTTGGTGGTGGATTGCGGGGGTCGAAGTGGTGTGGATCCAAATCTCCCTTGGAAACTTCTGCAATCATGTGATTATATAGGGTCTAATCTGAGAGCATCGTGTGGGAACAAACTAGGCGTTAAGCCTCATCCCGATCCTAAGGAGAAATAAGTCAATGAAAGAAGGATCGGTGGTTGAACAATTGACTACCCCCTTAAATGGAAGCATGGAGGGTCTGGCTGAGGAGACAGAAAATTGACATCCCAAAGTACCTATTGAGCACTCAACACACCCTAAAATTCTACGTAAAATCTCACTTTTTGGGTACCACTTGAACTTTTGACATTGTCTGATATGAAAAATGTGTCCTTCTCTTATCTCTTTTGTTTCTCTTTAAGTCTTTAAAAGCTTGCTTGGACATGTGAAAGTCATTAACTTAAAAGACGAATATCTAAATTAGAGAAATGACAGTCAAAGTTTTCCTGGATGCACTTAAGGATTTCGGCATCGGGAAGGATTAAGTGTGAAAGATAATGCTAGAGAGAATCAAAGTTTCTGAGCCCCGATCTTCGTCAGCGTCGGCAGATGTGAAATTTATTTTGTGATAGGAACCACTAAGAATATCACCCATGACCGATTAATTCGGCATCGACGAAAGGTTAGAGAATAAGCATTGAAAGAAAAATGAAATAATAATCGCCGACCTCCGGGATGTTTTCGACATCGGGAGTTTCGAAGGATGATAACACCTGAAGAAAATACACGTTGATTTTTGAACGTCGATCCCTGATACTCACCCGACATCGGTAGTCACAATAGATAGCTCAATTTAGCGCGGTTGATGTAAACGAAGTACCAAATACAACCCTTACCCACGAGCTGAGTTCTAGGTTTTATTTAATAAGCCTCGAGTACAACCGTTACCCACAAGTTAATTTCTTGGCCATTAGTGCCCAGTATCCTGAGTCAGTGACGCTGCGTCGATACCATACGATGAAGACAATCGATGTCGAAAGTTTTCTCAGGAGGATACCGACGAAAACACATCCCTGATCAACCCACTAAGAAGACGACGTGATGGGATGTTTTGGCTCTGAGATACGCTAGATACAACGCATTTAAAGGTTAATTAATTCCAGAATCTTGCACTAATTGCTAACTCATGCACGGATCAAAGGACCGTTGGAACTTGCCAATACAATGCATTTTCCCCTTGCGCCTCCACCGTAAACCCACGTAGAATTTATTTGCAGAGTTTCAGCAATAGATTGTTTTGAATTTCACCCATTACTTGCATTAACTGGTTGATATGACTGGTAGGATCTCTCCCATTATATTCTCTAAGTAATTGAAAACAGGGTTATTTTGTACACGAAGCAATCCAAATCATTTAGAGGAGCGAAACAAGCGGTCCGGGGATAACTTCCAAGGTACAGTGAGTATAAAAACAACAGTTTAGTAAGCATTATAGATATGTATCAGTATATGGATGTTTTATTCTTCATTTCATACGCTTTATCCAATGTCACCCTGCACACCTGCCTGAAGATTGTTTCCGGTTGCAGGAACAATGCCTCCGAAGAAACCCACCACCAGAAAATATCTGAGAGCTCCAAAGCTATAGGAACCAGAGGTGGGAGAAGGTTCCTCCCTAACAGTGGTGAGACAATTGGAATTTTCTCCAAAACCGGTGTTCGTCATCAAAACCTCCACCAAGAAAGATTTCAATCAACCCTTGGCCTTTGGAGACACAGAGGTGAACATTGGGACTAAGACAGTATTCCCGCGTTGGGAATAAATTTTCAAGAAGATTAAGCAGGAAGAACTCCTCGAATATACTCTGCACAATGATCCTGATATGATAAGACTCGACGATGAAGTCCTCCTAAATGTACGAAAGGCGTATCGACACATGGTGGCAAACAAGACTCCAGTATTTCCCTGCATTGAACTGCTGAAATGGCTTATTGATCACACTGACACACAAAAATGTTTGATTAACGATGACAACGGTGGGTGTGTCGAGGTTTTCCTTCCATTAGAAGTGCATAATTATTACAAGCTCAGAGAGCCAGGAGAGTGGTTGAATAATGATTTTATTTTGAGCTTCTATGAGAAGCACAATACCAGTAAGGCGATGGCTTCTTGGTGGAGAGAAGATAAAACGTCCACCAATCGGACCTCTGGTTGGTACCTGATGACCAACCTTAGAGAGCCTTACATCTATATAATGGCTCTCCTCTACTGATTGCATGGGGAAAAAGACTGCTCCAGGTTTTCAGAAGCTTGGATGCCTCTAGTGTATACCGTAGCCATTTCTATAATAGGTTTTAACTAGGGCGCAACCATCTCCAAACAAATGAGCACCTGCATCCGAAAAGCTCAGACGTTGAAAGAAGGAGAAATCCCATCCTTTTACATGGCATATTATCTTCTGGACGTCGTCTGCGCTAGAAATGATTTCGCTAGAATGAAATTAAGTTGTCATACCTTAGATCTCCCAGTCCATGTTTATTTCAGCATCTTGTGGGAGAACAGGTACAAGAAATCCTACCCTCTCATCTGCGATCAATTTATCGCACATATTCATTTGTTGTTGTTCAAGAAATAATGCCCAAGGCTATTGAACGCAACCAGAAATATTAAATCAAAGGTGGGCCACTGGTATCTGGATGAGAGCGATACCTACATCAGGGTTTTTGGTGCCACCAGAGCACCTCATCTACTACCTGTATATGTCCCTGATCAACTATTAGTAGGAGAAATTTGTTATTAGAGCATCCTTTAAGGTTAGAATGCTACTATGGTAAAGGATAAGAAGTGGGCCTTCATACCCTATGGGTTCCATATTGGTTTCTACATGGTGAAGGATACCGTTCAAGCCAAGAAAGAAGGGCTAATTCATTTGGAGTTTTGATTTTAGACTAGTCTCTTTCACAAGGACGAACCCAAGGGCTTGGTCCTGAAGAATTCACAACAGGTATCATCGTACTGGCCATATGCCCACGACAGGTTTGAGGATGAAATATTCACCAAAAATGCTCAAGACTAGGAAGAGGTGATGGTGAGGATGGCTGACCCCAAGGAAACCAGATTCAAGGCTATGATTTGGGATGAGCAAGCAACAATTCTGGAACAAATGGTTCAAGAGACCATCAAGACAAGAAAATAAATGATATCA
>JZKD02S2251585.1:230942-248146 GCA_000966675.3 Picea glauca | reverse complement strand
AGCTATTAATGAAGCGGATGCAGGATAACCCGGACCTCATCATAGTTCCAAAGAATAAATCCTAGAAAACCTAGAATAAATCCCAACGGGGACGAGTGGCCCTAATTCCATAATCCCTGGTAATAAAGAAAGGTCTAATAACCCTGATTCCACAAGGCCACTGGCCGGATTTCTAGCAGGTGCGATGATTCAACCAGAGGTGGGATGAGTATCAGTGGGAGAATTCGTGCCTAATCCTTTGAGTGAGTTTATAAATATATATAGCGATGATGAGATCCCTGAGACATCTCTTGAGACCCCCGTGCAGATCCAAGAAGAAAAGGGGCCTAAGAAGGCTGCTTTTCCTGATCACGAGGTCTAGGTCCAGGAAATCCCATGAAAGGAAAAAGAAACCAAAAATGTTCCTGACACAAAGAACCTTGAAGCATCGAAGACTCGAGCTGACGACCTGAAGGGTAAGTCAGAACTGGACGAGCCAAAAAGAGGATCCCCTCAAAAGGAAGTCGACGATTCGACTGCCCATGAGTAAGTGAGTATCGATTCTTTTCCCCATGTCTCCATTTCGATTGATACTCAGATCCCTGATAAGCGATAGGCAGAGAGTGAGCCCTCAGAGTATAACGAGAAAGTTCAAGAACACGGTATGGAAAAAGTATACACCGCTGTAAATGTGGGAAACACATTACATGGGGTGATCAATAGATTCCCAAACCGGTGGATGAGGTGGTCGACATCTAAGCGATCTCCTATGATCGAAAGAAGAGGGCCATCATCCAAAGAACCACGAATAAAAGGAGAATCACGTTGAATCGTTCCATCCTCATCACCACAAGGGAGGATTTGAAAAACACAGAAAATTCCAGAACATACGTACTCATCGGTGCGGGGATGGTGATTTCAGATGCCACCCTGGACATTGCTAAATGGGATGAAAAAGAGTTGGCCACCACCCTGACGGAGCTAGAAAATTTGTGCCATTTGGATGAATACTATAAGGGCACCACTCAGACTGTAGTTTATCTAAGAAGCGAGTTCGAAGTGACTTACAATAGGTTCTCACACGAGCGCCACCTATTCACGACAAAGATAGCTGAGCTCTAGGAAGACACTCTCATGGCACTCGCAACTTGCAAGGATGTGGAGTGATGGAATGAAAGGGTGTAGAAAGCCGTAGAAAGAATCGAATACATCGATGCATTCTAGCAGGGCCGAGAAAAATAAGAACACGACATTCGAGTGTTGGGAAAAAGCAGTCTTGATTGTATGA
The DNA here is from genome assembly GCA_000966675.3 of Picea glauca. Classification (NCBI taxonomy): domain Eukaryota; kingdom Viridiplantae; phylum Streptophyta; class Pinopsida; order Pinales; family Pinaceae; genus Picea; species Picea glauca. Next base: position 246,879 of record JZKD02S2251585.1, on the reverse strand, counting down.
ACCGATCGACCGAATACTGGGCTAATATTTCCCAGGAACCACACAGGGAAATTCAAAAGCAATGGGAAAAATGTGAGAAGCATTGGGGTAAAATGAACGAAGCAATGAAGGATATAGCACTCCCTGAGTTCGGCGACCCCGACAACTTCATTGACTTATGTGACATAATTGGATCACATGCCAAGCAGGATTCACTATGGGTCGAAGAGCTAGCCAAGGTGACCGATACGTCCCCAGGACAAGTGCAAAGATTTATGGAACATCCGATGAAGGCTCAAACCGTGCTACAATAGTTAAACACCAGTCTAGTGAAGTATCGAGCGGATGTGGTGGAGATCAGAGGATTCTATGCGGCTTTGACGGAGCAGCACAAGTTTCCATGGGCCCAAAACTGTGAAGAGTTGTTTATCAGTTGGTCCAAGTACGAGAAAATTCATCCTTTCAAAGAACTATCTTGAGTTGACTGATAAAGAAACTGTTGGAAGATGACGCCACGTGGCGTATTTTGCTTTGCTTAAACTGCATTTAGCTGTTCTTTTTAGTTGAACTTTAGGTTATAAATAAAGACATCGACCAATTAGTTAGAGTTCGATGGTTTTGGCAAGAACTCTTTCTTTCTGGTTGTTAAGAATTATTTTAAAGCTTCTTTGAATTGAGAAGTCCTTTTGGACCAAAGACAAGTTATTTTCATCAACTGCATGTGTGATTGGACGTGGAGAAGAACTATTTCCTATCCTGTTTCATGAATGATGTTGTAATGAGTAAGAGCAATTAATTATGTTGTCAAGTTGTCTAGTGCAATGTTTTGTTGTTCTTTGTTTTAATGATGAAGATGAATCGTTGTGTTATTATGTGATGAATGGTTCTGGCAGATGAATTATTTTTCTTTTCATTACTTCATTGCATATGTGTTTTATTTTTGGTAGTTAGTATTTCAGGCAGTAATTGGATTCTCACATGGTTAATGTATTAGCACTAGGCTTGTGGTATAAAATTGTCGCCTGCATGCTTGAGCAACGGGTTATCTCAAGTTCAACATCTTCCCCTTAGTTAATCTTAATTACATTTTTGTTGCCAAGCTGTTTTATACCGGCTTACATCTCATATCGGTCCCACCCAAGAGAAAATATACAAAAAAGAATGGTCCAAACTGAAGGAACAACCTTCACAAGAAAACGTAAAGCCCATCGATAATTTGGCCGAAACGCAAGATCTGGAGAACCATTCCACTATTAAACGCTGCAAAGTCTAGTTGAGACTCAGTGGCAGGTTTTGTTCCTACTGTTGAATCAAGGGACTTAAAGCCCATCAACAGAATTGGCGCTAGAATGAGGGCCTGAGAATGAATGGCTGGATATATATTCTACAGAGTATTTCAAACAACCTATAGATTCAAAAAAACCCACATGCATGGCTATTCATTCCCAAGACATCCCACACAAATTGAGTAATCCTAAAATGAGTAACTCACCCCAGCCTGAGAAAGAACCTTTTCACCCTGAAATTCCTTACGCTCTTCCTCACGAGGAAGTAAATCAATTCAGAAGAATCACAAGAGCCTACGCCCCGATAGATTGGTGCGTTGTTTTTTTCTCCCATACTCCCTTGAAGAAAAAAACAAAGAATACCATTGGTTAGTACTCCCGGCGAGGTTTTCGTACACTCGGTAGAAGACTTAATAGATTTTGCAATCACCAAAATCCAAGAACCTCTTGATTTGATACCCAAAACGCCAGCCGATAACGTCTCTGAACTGGACGATTTTTCAGAAGAGGAGGAGTTTAAGTTAGAGTATGAAGATATGGAAGGAAACAATGACTGTAATGATGAAAGGGGGAACCTGTCTCTAAACAATAAACCCTGGTTATCCAGAGACGCTTTGTCCCTCCCAGGACCAGTTCATAACCTTCCTCATCATTCAGAGAAGTTGCTTCCTAAGTTCAATCCCGAAACCTTTGGATTGCCTGAAGATCATATCAAGAAATTTATACTAGCGATCAGGCTTATGAATGTTCAACATGAAGACATAGTATGCAGACTTTTCCCCTATATGTTTGAAAATTCATCTTCCACGTGGTACTTCAATCTTCTGGTAGGATCTATAACTAGCTAGATGAAGTTCCAGAAAGATTTTCTAGACAAATTTGTCGAAGAAACTACTACGGGAGCTCTAATGGTCGGCTTGTTCACCGCCACCATGAGTTTGAAAGAAAGGGTCAAGGACTTCAATCAAATATTCATGACCATCTTGAACAAGTTCCATCCCAAAGCTAAGCCAACTCAGGAATTGCAAATCGAAGTTTATGCTAACGCTCTCCCAACTTCTATTTCCATGTTCGTAAAAAGGGATGCTAAAAGAACCCTAGCTGAGAATTTTGAAGAAGCCAAAATGATAGAATTCCAGATGAAAGGGTGTAAATAAGGCCAGGTTTCATTATCTAAGAAAGATGCTCAACCTCCTCCCAGAAGAGGACTCCTTTTGACTAGACCGTCGGGGAAACAAGTAGAACAGACTCCCGACAAGGGTAATGGAGACATAGAAGATCTACAACACATGGTTAAGAAATTATCCAATGAGATCATAGATATGAAGAGAAACATAGGGGAAGGAAATCAAGGCCAAAGGCCCTATAAGCCTTTATTTAAAAGGAACTCATCGTTAATAACGATTGAACCTCCCCCAACTAACTTAAATATCGATCTAGGGAATGTAGCATCTAATTATTTCTGTACGTATCACCAGGAAAACCACTCTGAAAGAGACTTCCCTCAATGGGTGCATGCCCTGAATTTGATGGCCAATTGGTTTCTAGACGAAGTCTCCCTGATTGAACAATCGAGCAGTTCAGTTATGAATATTTCCAACCAAGAAGAGGTTGATCCACCACAAGATACAACTATGTTGATATGGGATCCTGACCTAATCATGCCTTCCGACGACCTGTTTAAGTCTCAAGAACCACCTGTCAAGTTCTCGGTGGTGTAGACGCGCAGTAAAGGTCCACTTGTCTCAAAATACATCGTTGCTACCCAAACTTCGAGAAATAATACAACCCCCTATCGCCCAAAAACACCTTTTTCTCCCAGTAAGAAACCTATAAGCATCCATACCTGAGAATCTCCCAAACTCGATTACAACGTAGTTGAAGATTTGAAGAAATTAAGGGCTAACATATTAGCCATGGACATGTGTAGGATCCCTTGGCAAAAGGACTTCCTGCTACAAGCTTTGAACTCATTAGAAGACCCTACGACTAGCAATGGTTAGGAAATAAATCTAGCTTCCACAGACCTAGTGAATAAACCAACTGTAAATACTTGTTTGGAAATAAGAAAGGGAAGCCTTTTGTCCCACCTTTCCTCTTAACGTTCGAAGTTTTCAACATGAACCTCCATAATTGTTTGGTAGATTTAGGAGCATCCTCCAACGTTATTCCCTTGTCAATTTGCAGAAAATTAAATGCCATTCCTCTACAAAGTGACAAACATGTGATACAACTAGACAAGACCCAAGTCAAAGTCATGGGGGAACTCAGGGATGTAATGATCAGAATAGCGACACATCCTAAATTTTTACAAGTGATTGACATCATTGTGGTAGACATCCCAGAGGCCTATGGGTTATTACTAAGTCGAGATTGGTATAAGAATTTAAATGGGTACTTTAGCACAGACTGGGCACACCTTTGGCTACCACTGAAGGGATACAAGAATATGATCATAATCGATAGGGAGAGATGTCTGAAACATACGGTCACTGATCTAGAAACCATGAATGAACCCTCGTCTTCAGATTTCCCCGTGTTGGGCAATTATTTCTGCGATTCTCACGTCATAAACTTTCCCCCTCTCTTATCCGATGTCCCCCTCACTCGAAACTCTGAAATGGTTTTTCAAGAGAAATCGTCAATACCGATAGAAGATAGCCTCCTATTCCAAGACCCTGCATTAGAAGTTACAGAACAAGAGATAGGAAAACTAAAAAGAAATAAGCAAGAAGAAGAGGGTGATTTTCGTTCACAAATTTGGACCATATACTTTGATGGATCTAAATCGTAGGAGGGATCGGGGGAGGGTGCATCTTCATTGATCCAAAAGGTAAACATTATTTCTTGTCCTGTAGACTAGAATTCGAATGCACCAATAACACCGCCGAGTATGAAGCTCTAGTACAAGGGTTAAAGAAGGCCATAGAATTGAACGTCAAAGAATTGAAAGTTTTCGGGGACTCAAAGATTATCGTTAGACAAGTAAGGAATACTATACACTGCAATTCCCCACACCTAAAGAATTATTAGCAGGAAGTGCATAGGTTAATGGAGCATTTTGAATCTTTCAATATCTCTGTGATCCCTAGAGCAAACAACATCCTTGCCGATTCCCTGGCCACAACGGCTTCGAGGTTGTCACCTTTAGAGGACTATGAAGCCTCTCGGTTCACTGTGGAACTACTCTACAAACCATCGGTGCCTAACAATATCTCTAATTGGAAGGTCTTTGAAGGAGATGAACAGATCATAAACTTCCTGACTAACCAAGACAATTTCAAAGATTTATTCATTGACGATGAGGTATTCCAAGAGCAAGCGATAGAAACTAATCCTTGAATAGGCTAGCCTATTGACAGATCAAAATCTCACATCATCCCGAAGGTGATAACTAATCTAGAAAGTATGTTTGACCTAAAAGAACACTTTAGGGGGCCTAATAATGTTAAGACCGGTAGCTCGCGTCCCCTGAACGAAACTATAAATCTCGAAACCCCAAAAAATCCAAAGAATGTGAATCTCAGCAAGACCATATCTAAAGAGGAAAGAAAGGATTATCTCAAACTATTCAGACAATATCAATATGTCTTCGCATGGTCCTACTGAGACTTGAAAACCTACGACACTTGGATCATTCAACACACTATACCATTGAAACCTAAGGTGAAACCTTTCCAACAAAACCTCTGAAAGTATCACCCATCCCTTGAGCCTCTCATGTATCAGAAATTAAAAGAAACTTTTAGAAGCCAAGATCATTTTCCAGGTCAGGCATTCCTCATGGGTAGAAAATCTAGTTCCTATAAGGAAAAAGTCTGGAGAAATTCTCTTATGCGTAGATTTTAGAAATCTCAATAGAGCTTCAGAAAAGGACAATTACCCAGTCCTGCCAATGGAGAAACTCCTGTAGACCATGTTTGGCTCAGAGATATTCTCCCTACTGGACGGTTTCTCAAGTTACAACCAAGTCCTAGTTTCGGAGGAGGATCGTTTAAAATCTACCTTCTAAACCAAGTGGGAAACCTTCGCTTATAAACACATGCCTTTTGGGTTAATCAACGCATGAGCGACCTTCCAAAGAGACATGGACATAGCATTTTGGGTACTAATCAACAAGTGTGTGGTAGTGTATCTAGAATATGTAATCGTGTATTCAAAGAACATTGAAGAACACATCCAACACTTAACTCAATTTTTTGAAAGGTGTAGGAAATACAGTATATCCTTAAATCCAAAGAAAACCATTTTCAGCGTCGAGGAAGGTAAGTTGTTAGGTCATATTATATCCCAAGAAGGTATTCGCATATACCCAGAAAGGATTAAAGCCATAACTCAACTCCCGTTGCCCCATAACAAGAAAGCTATGCAATCCTTTTTCAGGCAAATCAATTTTGTGAGGAAATTCACTCCCAATTTTGTGGAAATCATCAAACCCTTACAAAAGATGATTCACAAAGATGCTGAATTTAAGTGGGATGATGAATGGAAGGATGCTTTCAGCAATATTAAAACTGCCATATCCCGGGCCTCTGTGCTACGAAGTCCCGATTTCAATAGGGATTTCTTCCTCTATACTTTCACCTCCGACCAATCGTTAGCTGTAGTATTGAATCAGAAGGATGATGACAACAATGAAGCTTCGGGATCGTTCATGAGCACTAATCTCCAGGGATCTGAGCTTAACTATCTTGCTGTTGATAAACATGCCTATGCGGTATACAAGGCAGTAAAACACTTCAGGTCTTACATCCTCAAAAACCACACACAAGTGATTGTGCCTCACCCTGCAGTCTGATCCTTGTTTACTCAACAAGAGATGGGGGAAAGAAGAGGGAACTAGATGGAAGTAGTCCAAGAATTTGATCTATATATAAAACCTGCTAAACTTGTCAAGGGGCAAGGGTTGTGCAAAGTCACAGCTGAAGCCCAAGACCAAGCTAATGAAGATTTTGGATGGGAGAATGAAATGGAATTATGGTGTGGTGAATCTTCATACATTTCCCCAGGGCTTGAGTCTTGGTATAAGAATCTGAACTACCTCCTACACCATGGGGTCTTCCCATAAAATATCAACCCCAGGGAAAGGAGAGCTCTCATGTTAAAATCTGCACAATACCGCCTCATAAATTCAGAAATATTCTAGATTAATTATGATGGAGTACTATTAAGATGTCTTGAATGCGAAGATGTAGACAAAGTCCTGAAGAAAATCCATGATGGCCCTGCCAGTGGGAATTTCACAGGAAACACCACCACTCATAAGATACTGAGAGATGGTTATTATTGGCCCACCTTGTTCAAAGATGCCCATACCTATGCCAAAAACCGTAAAACTTGTCAATTAAGTGTCGATAGGGAGAATAGAGCAACAATCCCACTCCAAACAATGATTGTCTCTAGGCATTTTGAGCAATGGGGGTTAGATATCATAGGAGAAATCACACCAAGCTCTTCAAAACAACACAGGTACATTCTGACTGCCACTAATTACTTCACAAAATGGGCAGAGGATATCCCTTTGACTTGTGTAAACGAAAAAGTGGTGATCCAATTCATAGAGCAACATCTAATCACGAGGTTTGATGTCCCTTCTGTCCTGGTTTTTGATAATGCAGCTTACTTCTCTTCCACCCGACTGGCAGAGTTTACTTTGGACAAAGGAAACATAATTAGGTACTCTACAAATTATTATTCATAGGGAAACGGGGTGGCAAAATCGAACAATAAGAACCTAGTAAGAATACTAAATAAGACGGTTGCAAATAACCAAAGGAATTGGAATAATCTACTCCATAATGCTTTGTGGGACGATAGGGTCACACCCAAAGAAGCCATCGAAAATTCCCCATACTTCCTAGTTTACAGACAGAAAGCCATTCTCCCAAATGGGCTTTATCTTCCATCTCTTCAACTATCCCAAGATTCCAATGGGTATCCCTCCTCGGTCATACAACAAAGAATTGATACTCTGATCATGCTAGAAGAAGAGAGAGAAAAGGCTAAGTCGAAATTCATAGCTCACCAACAGATAATGAAAAGGTTGTTTGACAAGAATAAGGCCAAAGAGAATGATTTTGAAATAGGAGACTTAGTATTGAAATGGGACAGGGAAAATGAGCCGAAAGGGAAACATTCTAAGTTTCAAAATCTGTGGCTTGGACCTTTCTAGGTGGCTGAGAAGATTGGGGCGGGCACTTATCGGTTACAGAATATGAGGGGGGGACCTGATGCCCTCCCAGTAAATGGACAAGCCCTCAAACAATATTTCCAATAAAATAAAATAAAATAAAAAATAAAAAAAAGGGAGGCATCTTGTTTTAGTGTTTTCAAGATTTCAAAATATTTTTCTTTTCGGTTTTCTTTTTCTTTCTAGATTTCTGCTCTTTTGAAGGTTGTGTTTAGAGGGACAATTGTTGAACTTAAGTCATGTGAGATAGAAAACTCTGTTCTGAACTCATCGCTCACATACAACACTAGAAGCATCAAGGAACTTGCGGTTGCTTTGAGGAGCCCTCCATCTAACCCGCACAAACGAACAACTTTGAAGAAATGCTAGAAGTGTCTGCCTAGTGGTTTGGTAAGACCTTAAGGGTAAGAAGGAAATCTGGAAAGGACTACATGAACCTGAACACAAATCTAGAAAAGGGTCCACCTAACCATCTCACTTTTTGAAATAAACATACGTCATCCTCTCTCACTTGCTCAGGGTATCATGCCGAAATACAATGGACATTATCAAAAGAGTGATCAGTAGGGGAGGGTATGCAAATATCTCCGTCGGGGCTATAGACGCTCGCTGGCAGCAAAGAAAGGTCTGTGATGTTGGGGTGACTCCTCCGGGGCTATGGATGCTCGCTAGCAGTGGAGCAACACCAAAGAGAAGGAGTAAAGGTAACTAAGGGCTTCATGCCAGTGAATGCTTTGCTAGTTTTTTGTAAAAGGGGATGTAATTTAGGGTTATAGGAAATGAAGGAGGAATAAAGGTCGAAACCCCACGGGAAGACCTAGAAGCATCAACCAAAGGATTTCAAAATTCCACAGGTAAAAGAGGCTCTGATTTAAAACCAGGAAAGTTTCTCCACCAGCTTTCGAACTAGCCAAGCATGAAGGAAGAATAGAGATTCTGCATTGACCCAGTGAATCGCCATTTGTTGAGCACTCAACACACCCTAAAAGTCTACGTAAAATCTCACTTTTTGGGTACCACTTTATCTTTTGACATTGTCTGATATGAAAAATGTGTCCTTCGCTTATCTCTTTTGTTTCTCTTTAAGTCTTTAAAATCTTTCTTGGACATGTCAAAATCATTAACTTAAAAGATGAATATCTAAATTAGAGAAATGACAGTCAAATTTTTCCTGGACACACTTAAGGATTTCGACATCGGGAAGGATTAAGCATGAAAGAAAACGCTAGAGAGAATCAAATTTGTCGAGCCCCGATCTTCGTCGGCATCAGCAGATGCGAGTTTTCTTTTGCGATAGGCACCACCAAGAATATTTTCGATGATTGATTAATTCAGCATCGACGAAAGGTTAGAGAATAAGCATTGAACAAAAAATAAAATAATAATCGTCGACCTCTGGGACGTTTTCAACATCGGGAGTTTCGAAGGAAGATAACCCCTGAAGAAACTACAAGTTGATTTTTGAACGCCGATCCATGATACTCACTCAACATCGACATTCACAATAGCTAGCTCAATTTAGCGCAATCAACGTAAATGAAGTACCGAATGCAACCCTTACCCACGAGTTGAGTTCTAGGTTTTATTTAATAAGCCTTGAGTCTGACCATTACCCATAAGTTAAGTTCCCAGCCATTAGTGCCTAGTATCCCGAGTCAGTGGCGCCGCGTCGATACCATACAATGAAGATAATCGATGTCGAAAGTTTTCTCAGGAGGATACTGACGGAAATACACATAAGGATACCGCCGATTCCCGATCTACCCACTAAGAAGATGACACGATGGGAAGTTTTGGTTCTGAGATATGCTAGATACGACACCTTTAAACATTTAAAGGTTAATTAATTCCAGAATCTTACACTAATTTCTAATTCGTGCATGAATCAAAGGACCATTGGAACCTGCCAATACAATGCATTTTTCCCCCCACGCTTCCGTCGTCAACCCACGTAGAATTTATTTGAAGATTTTTGATGGTAGATTGTTTTGAGTTTCACCCAATACTCGTATTAACTAGTTGATATGACTGGTAGGATCTCTCCCGTTATATTCTCTAATTCATTGAAAACAGGGTTATTATGTGCACAAAGGAATCCAGATCATCCAGAGGAGCGAAACGAATAGTCTGGGGATAACTTCCAAGGTCCAGTGAGTATAAAAACAAAAGTTTAGCAGGCGTTATAGGTATGTATAGGTCTATGGATGTTTTGTGCTTCGTTTCATACGCTTTATCCAATGTCACCCTGCACACCTACCTGAAGATTGTTTTCGGTTGCAAGAACGATGCCTCCAAAGAAACCCACCACTAGGAAATATCCAAAAGCTCCAAAGCTACAGGAACCATAGGTGGGAGAAAGTTCCTCCCCAGTGGTGGCGAGACAATTGGAATTCTCTCTAAAATCGATGCCCATCACCAAAACCTCCACCAAGAAAGATTTTGATCAACCCTCGGCCTTTGGAAACACAAAGGTGAACACTGGGACCAAGAAAGTATTCTTGCGTTGGGAAGAAATTTTCAAGAAGATTAAGCGTGAAGAACTCCTCGAATATACTCCGCACAATGGTCCTGATACGAGAAGACTCGACGATGAAGTCCTCCTGAATGTCCGAAAGGCGTATCTACACATGGTGGAAAGAAGGACTCCGATATTTCCCTGCATTGAACTCCTAAAATGGCTTATTGATCACACTAACACACAAAAATGTTTGATTAACAATGACAACGGTGGGTGTGTTGGGGTTTTACTTCCATTAGAAGTGAATAATTATTACAAGCTCAGAGAGCCGAAAGAGAGGTTGAATAATGATTTTGTTTTGAGATTCTATGAGAAGCATGATACCAGTAAGGTGATGGATTCTTGGTGGAGAGAGGATAAAAATTTGACCAATCGGACCTCCAACTGATACCCGATGACCAACCTTAGAGAGCCTTACATCTATCTAATGGCTCTCCTCTACAAATTGCATGGGGAAAAAGACTGCTCTAGGTTTTCAGAAGCTTGGATGCCTCTAACATATACCGTAGTGATTTCTAGAATAGGTTTTAACTAGGGCACAACCATCTCCAAACAACTGAGCACCTACATCTGGAAAGATCAGACGCCGAAAGAAGGATAAACCTCATCCTTTAACATGGCATCTTATCTTCTAGACATCGTCTGCACCAGAAATGATTTCGCTGGAATGAAATTAAGCTGGCATACCTCAGATCTCCTGTTCCATGTTTATTTCGACATCTTAAGGGAGAACAGGTACAAGAAATCCCACCCTCTCATCTGTGACCAGTTTATCAAACATATTCATCTATTCTTGTTCAAGAAAGAATACCCAAGGTTGTCGGACGCAGCCAAAAATATTATATCGAAGGTGGGCCACTGGTATCTGGATGAGTGCGATACCTACATCGGGGTTTTCGGCGCTACTGGAGCACCTCATCTGCTACCTGTATATGTCTTTGATCGACTAATAGTAGGATAAATTTGTTATTAGAGCATCCTGCAAGGTTACAATGCTACTTTGGTAAAGGATAAGAAGCGGACCTTCATACCCTATGGGTTCCATATTGGTTTCTACATGGTGAAGGAAACCACGCAGGCTAAGAAAGAAGGGCTAAGCCAATTGGAGTTTCGATTCTAGACTGGTCACTTTCGTAATCACGACCCCAAGGGCTTGGTCCTGAAGCACACGTAGTAGGTATCATCTTGCTGGCCATATGCCCACGACTGGTTTGAGGATGAAATCTTCATCGAAAATGCTCAATACTAGGAAGAGGTGATGACGAGGATGGCTGACCCCGAGGAAATAAGATTCAAGGCTATGAGTTGGGATGAGCAAGAAACTGTGCTGGAACAAATAGTTCAAGAGACCATCAATACAAGAGAAGAAATGATATCAGTCGAAGTGGTGGGATCTCCCCAGCTAACTCCGATACAAACTAGGAATTTCTTTGAAGTTCAAGATATACAGGGGATGGGGGGGCTCATGTATCAACAAGACCAATTGTTAATGAAGCATATGCAGGATAACCCAGACCTCATCATAGTGCCAAATATTATGACTCCAAGGATAACCCTGATTCCATAAACCATGGTAATAACAACGGTTCTAATAACCCTGATTCCACAAGGCCACGGGTTGGATTTCCAGTAGGTGCGACGATTCAACTAGAGGCATGCCGAGTATCAGTGGGAGAAGTCATGCCTAATCCTTTAAGTGAGTTTATAAATATATATATCGATGATGAGATCCTAGAGACATCTCTCGAGACCCCTATGAAGATCCAAGAAGAAAAGGGACCTAAGAAGGTTGCTTTTCCTGATCACGAGGTCCAGGTCCAGGATATCCCACGAAAGGAAAAATAAACCGAAAATGTACCTAGCACAAAGAACTCCGAAGTGCCGTAGACCCAAGCCGACGACCCGAAGGGTAAGTCAGAACTGAACGAGCCAAAAGGAGGATCCCCACAAAAGGAAGTCAGTGATTCGACTGCCCACAAGCAAGTGAGTATCGAGTCTTTTCTCGACGCCTCCATTTTTCTTGATACTCATATCCCTGATAAGCGATAGGCAGAGGCCGAGCCCTCAAAGTATAACAAGTAAGTTCAATAACATGGTCTGAAACAAGTATACACATATAGAAATCTGGGAAACAAACTTACATGGGGTGATCAACAGATTCCCGAACCGGTGGATGAGGTGGTCGACATCTATGCGATCTCCTATGATCAAAAGAAGAGGGCCATCGTCCAAAGAACCATGAAGAAAAGGAGAATAATGTTGGATCACTTCGTCCTCATCATCACAAAGGAGGATTTGATAAACATAGAGAATTCCAGAACATATGAACTCATCGTCACGGGGATGGCGATTTCGAATGCCACCATGGACAGAGCTAAATGGGATGAAAAAGAGTTGGTCACCACCCTGAAGGAGATAGAACATTTGCACCACTTGGTTGAATACTATAAGGGCACCACTCAGATCATAGTTTGTCTGAGAAGCGAGTTCGAAGTGGCTTACAACAGGTTCACACACGAGCGACACCTGTTCACGACGAAGATAACCGATCTCCAGGAAGACACTCTCATGGCACTCAAAACTTGCAAGGATGTGGAGCGATGGCATGAAAGGGTATAGCAAGCCGTAGAAAGAATCAAATGCATCGATGCAGTCTAGCAGGGACGAGAGAAAGAAGAACACGACATTTGAGTGTTGGGCAAAAGCAGTCCTGATCATATGAAGCGATCGACTGAATACTAGGCTAAGATGTCCCAGGAACCACATAGGGAAATTCAAAATAAATGGGCAAAATGCGAGAAGCATTGGGGTAAAATGAATGAAGCAATGAAGGATATAAGACTCCCTAAGTTTGACGACCTCGACAACTTCATTGACTTATGCGAAATCATCGGATCACATGCCAAGTAGGATTCACTATGGGCTGAAGAGCTAGCTAAGGTGACCGATACGTCGCCAGGACAAGTGCAAATATTTATGGAACATCCGATGAAGGCTCAAACCGTGCTACAACAGTTAAACACTAGTCTAGTGAAGTATCGAGTGCATGCGGTGGAGATCAAAGGATTCTACGTGGCTCTGATGGAGCAACACAAGTTTCCATGGGCCCAAACCTACGAAGAGTTGTTTATTATTTGGTCTGAGTATGAGAAAATTCATCTTTTCAAAGAACTATATTGAGTTGACTGATCAAGAAACTGTTAGAAGATGACGCCACATGGCGTATTTTTGCTTTGCTTAAACTGCACTTAGCCATTGTTTTCAGTTGAAATTTAGGTTATAAATAAAGACATTGACCAATTAGTTAGAGGTCGATGGTTGTGGAAAGAACTCTTTCTTTCTGGTTGTTAAGAATTATTTTGAAGCTACTTTGAATTGAGAAGTCCTTCTAGACCAAAGACAAGTTATTTTCATCAACTGCATGTGTGATTGGACGTGGAGAAGAACTATTTCTTATCATGTTTCGTGAATGATGTTGTAATGAGTAAGAGCAATTAATTCCGTTGTTAAGTTATCTGGTGCAATGTTTTGTTGTTCTTTGTTTTAATGATGAAGATGAATCATTGTGTTATTATGTGATGAATGGTTCTGGTAGATGAATTATTTTGCTTTCCATTACCTCATTGCATGTGTGTTTTCTTTATGGTAGTTAGTATCTTAGGTAGTAATTGGATGCTCACATGGTTAATGTATTAGTACGAGGTCCGTGGTATAAAATTTTCGTCTGCATGCTTGAGCAGCGGGTTATCCCAAGTTCAACCTCTTCCCCTTAGTTAAGCTTAATTCCATTTTTTTTGCCAAGTTGGTTTATACCAACTTACATCTCATTTCGGTCCCACCCAAGAGAAAATATACAAAAAAGAATGGTCCAAACTGAAGGAAGAACCTTCACAAGAAAACGTAAAGCCCATCGATAATTTGGCCAGATCGTAATATTTGGATAACCATTCCAGTATTAAACACTGCAGAGTCTAATTGGGACTTGGTGGCAGGTTTGGTTCCTACTGTTGAATCAAGGGACTTAAAGCCCATCAACAGTACCACAGAGGACAATTTTTCCTACAGGCTCATACTGACCACATTTTCCTTCTGACATAAGGAACATGACAGACAAGAGAAGACATACGACACTGCAGAAGAGGCACCCAAGTAACAAGACATGTCTACTATTTTGACTATAAATACATCAGATGAATGATATGTAAAGCAGGGGGTTTCGACCCAAGACCGGAGGAAGTTTTGAGAAATGTTTATGACTGTATATTTCAGTTTGTAATTTGGAGGGGCATGTGGCTGTAAATTGTATGTTATTGAATATTCATATGATCTATTTCATTAGATTTTTCTTCTATGTTCTCTGTTCTATTCTTCATCTTGTTTCAACGTATTGTTGATTTTAGGGATTAAAATCTGCCTTTGATTGATAGATTCTTGATGTGGTAGAGGATCTATTGTAAGCTCTCATATTTATTATTGTTTACTGTTTAGACACATATAAATTCTCTTTGCAGAGAGGATCTCTGTTTAGAAAATATTCCTCTTTATGTTATTCTCTTATTCTTCTCTTCATCATTATGCAAATCTTTTGTCTGATAGGGAGCTTAAATGCCTTCAATGAGTGGATTGTTTATGACTCCATAGCACAATGGTCCATCACTGATCTGCAATGATATCTATTGTCTTTTCCTTTCTTTAAAGTATTGTTGATCCACCTACTCAAATCATTTTAATCCATTTACCTTTTGATGGGTACTGGGCTTATCCTCTAGCAGTCTGAGGGTGACTCTCAGTGCTACTAGTGTCCATGACATTAGGGGATTCATACTGATTTCTGATGTGGAAATTTCAATTCTTCAATGGAATCTTATTATTTTCTTTAGTTTTATGAGTTAGAATTTTCCTCTAGAATTTATTAAGATATATCTTAAATAGGTGCAGAAGCTTTTATTGCTTTCTATTAATATAGTCTTTTTTTTGTTTAGTTAAGGTTTTGTATCTATTTATCTTATCATATTTTAAAGATGCATTGGAAGCATTTGTAATGGATTTTCAAGCAATTTTACATTCATTATTATACCAAGGGTTAGTTGTACTATTTTTTTTTTTAAGTAGGACATCAATAGAGAATTTGTTGATGGAAGTAGAGAGGCTTGTTGTAAAATTCTGATAGCTAGCTTCAATATTGTTCTTATATGATATGAGTTTTAAAACATTACTTAAGTCTTTTAAGAAAATATCGACTTTTTATTTGTAAAAAAGTAAGTACCTTTGATTGTAAGAGTGCTATTCAACAAAGCTTTTATGCATTGCAAAGTTAAGTTTCGGAGTTAGAAGTCTATGATCAGAGTCAAGTTCATGATAAACTAAAATATCAAAGTTTACTAATTAATTTTATATTTAATTTTACTTTTTATTTTTATAAAAAAAATTAAACATCTATATATTAAAAAATATGTTTTTTTCATATAAATGAAAAACAAATAATTGAAATATAAATGGTTTTCAAAATATTTTTTCCCTCTCAAAAGAAGTGATCATTTATCTTCCCTTTGGTTTTCCATATGGTGTTTTAAATGTCTACAATATCAATCGCACACACTTTGAAGAGAATAATAGAATTTTTTCAATGATATGTTTTCTAGATTTTCTATTCTTTGAGTGTGAGTGTAAATTGCCTATAACTCTAGTTTAGGCACACATAAATAAGGTAGAATTTTTTCAATTATATGTTTTCTAGATTTTCTATTCTTTGAGTGAGTGTAAATTGCCTCTAGTTGGTTTTTTATTAGTTGTTTATGTAGATACATTGAAGAAGTAATTTGTAATTTCAACCAATTCATGAGTGTCCCAATCTCTTACCACATTGTCTTACCATATTGAGATTTAGAGTGAATAAATCTTAAAAGATGAAAAGTAGTATCATTTATGAGTGCTAAAATTTAGAGTGAATAAATCTTAAAAAAT
>JZKD02S2251585.1:214360-230892 GCA_000966675.3 Picea glauca | reverse complement strand
CTTTATCTTCCATCTCTTCAACTAGCCCAAGATTCCAACGGGTATCCCTCCTCGGTCATACAACAAAGAATTGATACTCTGATCATGCTAGAAGAAGAGAGAGAAAAGGCTAAGTCGAAATTCATAGCTCACCAACAGATAGTGAAAAGGTGGTTTGACAAGCATAAGGCCAAAGAGAAGGATTTTGAAATAGGAGACTTAGTATTGAAATGGGATAGGGCAAATGAGCCGAAAGGGAAACATTCTAAGTTTTAGAATATGTGGCTTGGACATTTCTAGGTGGCTGAGAAGATTGGGGTGGGCACTTATCAGTTACAGAATATGAGGGGGGAACCTGATGCCCTCCCAGTAAATGGCCAAGCCCTCAAACAATATTTCCAATAAAATAAAATTAAAAAAAAAAAGGGGAGGCATCTTGTTTTAGTGTTTTCAAGATTTCGAAATATTTTTCTTTTCGGTTTTCTTTTGCTTTCTAGATTTCTGTGCTTTTGAAGGTTGTGTTTATAGGGACAATTATTGAACTTAAGTAATGTGACATAGCAAACTCTGTTCCGAACTCATCGCTCACATACAACACAAGAAACATCAAGGAACTTGCGATTGCTTTGAGGAGCCCTCCATCTAACCCGCGCAAATGAACAACTTTGAAGAAATGCTAGAAGTGTCTGCCTAGTGGTTTGGTAAGGCCTTAAGGGTAAGAAGGAAATCTAGAAAGGACTACATGAACCTGAACACAAATCTAGAAAAGGGTCCACCTAACCATCTCACTTTTCGAAATAAACAGACGCCATCCTCTCTCACTCGCTCAGGGTATCATGCCGAAATAAAATGGACATTATCAAAAGAGTGATCAGTAGGGGAGGGTATGCAGATATCTCCGTCGGGGCTATAGACACTCGCTAGCTGTGGAGCAAGGTCTGTGATGTCGGGGTGGCTCCGCCGGGGCTATGAACGCTTGCTGGCAGCGGAGAAACACCAAAGCGAAGGAGTAAAGGTAACTAGGGGCTTCATGCCAGTGAATGCTTTGCTAGTTTTTTGTAAAAGGGGACATAATTCAGCGTTACAGTAAACAAAGGAGGAATAAAGGTCGGAACCCCACGGGAAGACCTAGAAGCATCAACCAAAGGATTTCAAATTGCCATAGGTAAAAGAGGCTCTGATTTAAAACCAGGAAAGTTTCTGCACCATCTTTCGTACCAGCTGAGCATGAAGGAAGAATAGAGATTCTATGTTCACCTAGTGAATCACCATTTGTTGAGCACTTAACACACCCTAAAAGTCTACGTAAAATCTCACTTTTTGGGTACCACTTTATCTTTTGACATTGTCTAATATGAAAAATGTGTCCTTCACTTATCTCTTTTGTTTCTCTTTGAATCTTTAAAATCTTTCTTGGACATGTCAAAATCATTAACTTAAAAGACAAATATCTAAATTAGAGAAATGACAGCCAAAGTTTTCCTAGACGCGCTAAAGGATTTGAACATCGGGAAGGATTAAGCGTGAAAGAAAACACTAGAGAGAATCAAAGTTGCCGAGCCCCGATCTTTGTCGGCGTCGGTAGACGCGAATTTTCTTTTGTGATAGACACCACCAAGAATATCGTCGATGACCGATTAATTCGGCATCGGCGAAAGGTTAGAGAATAAGCATTGAACGAAAAATACAATAATAATCGTCGACCTCCGGGACATTTTCGACATCGGGAGTTTCAAAGGACGATAAGCCACGAAGAAACTACACGTTGATTTTTAAACGTCGATCCATGATACTCACTCGACATCGACAGTCGCAATAGCTAACTCAATTTAGCGCGATCGACATAAATGAAGTACCGAATGAAACCCTTACCCATGAGCTGAGTTCTATGTTTTATTTAATAAGCCTCGAGTCCGACAATTACCCATAAGTTAAGTTCTCGGCCATTAGTGCTCAGTATCTTGAGTCAGTGGCGCCGCGTCAATACCATACAATGAAGACAATTGGCGTTGGAAGTTTTCTCAAGAGGATACTGATGGAAACACACATAAGGATACCGCCGATTCCCGATCTACCCACTAAGAAGACGACATGATGGGAAGTTTTGGTTATGAGATACGCTAGACATGACACATTTAAAGGTTAATTAATTCCAGAATCTCGCACTAATTGCTAATTCGTGCACGAATCAAAGGACCGTTAGAACCTGCCAATACAATGCATTTTCCCCCCCGCCCCTCCACCGTCAACCCACATAGAATTTATTTGCAGATTTTTGGCGGTAGATTTTTTTGAGTTTCACCCATTACTCATATTAACTAGTTGATACGACTGGTATGATCTCTCCCATTATATTCTCTAATTCATTGAAAACAAGGTTATTATGTGCACGAAGGAATCCAGATCATCCAGAGGAGAGAAATGAACAGTCCGGGGATAAATTCCAAGGTCTAGTGAGTATAAAAACAAAATTTTAGCAAGCGTTACAGGTATGTACAGGTCTATGGATGTTTTTTGCTTCGTTTCATACGCTTTATCCAATGTCACCCTACACGCCTACCTGAAGATTGTTTCCGGTTGCAGGAACGATGCCTCCGAAGAAACCCACTACTAGGAAATATCCAAAAGCTCCAAAGCTACAGGAACCAGAGGTGGGAGAAGGTTCCTCCCCAGCGGTGGTGAGACAATTGGAATTCACTCCAAAATCGGTGCCAATCATCAAAACCTCCACCAAGAAATCTTTCAATCAACCCCCAGGATTTTGAGACATAGAGGTGAACATTGGGACCAAGAAAGTATTCCTTCTTTGGGAAGAACTTTTCAAGAATATTAAGCGTGAAGAAGTCCCCGAATATACTCTGCACAATGGTCCTGATACGAGAAGACTCGACGATGAAGTCCTCCCGAATGTCCGAAAGGCGTATCTACACATGGTGGCAAGTAGGACTCCGATATTTCCCTGCATTGAACTACTGAAACGACTTATTGATCACACTGAAACACAAATTTTTTTGATTAACGACGAAAACAATGGGTGTGTCGGGGTTTTACTTCCATTAGAAGTGAAGAGTTATTACAAGATCAGAGAGCCGAAAGAGCAGTTGAATAATGATTTTGTTTTGAGATTCTATGAGAAGCATGATACTAGTAAGGCGATGGATTCCTGGTGGAGAGAGGCTAAAAATTTCACCAATTAGACCTTCGGTTGATACCTGACGACCAACCTTAGAGAGCCTTACATATATATAATGGTTCTCCTCTGCAGATTGCATGGGGAAAAAGACTGCTCCAGGTTTTTAGAAGCTTGGATGCCTCTAATGTATACCATAGCGATTTCTAGAATAGGTTTTAACCGGGGCACAATCATCTCCAAAAAGCTGAGCACCTACATCCGACAAGCTCAGACGCTGAAAGAAGGAGAAACCTCATCCTTTTACATGGCATCTTATCTTCTAGACGTCGTCTGCACCAGAAATGATTTCCCTGGAATGAAATTAAGCTGGCATACCTCAAATCTCCTGTTCCATGTTTATTTCAGCATCTTGAGGGAGAACAAGTACAAGAAATCCTACCCTCTCATCTGCGATCAGTTTATCGCACATATTCATCTGTTGTTGTTCAAGAAAGAATGCCCAAGGCTATCAGATGCAGCCAAAAATATTATATCGAAGTTGCGCCACTAGTATCTAGATGAGCACGATACCTACATCAGGGTTTTCGGCGCTACTGGAGCACCTCATCTGCTACCTGTATATGTCCTTGATCAACTAATAGTAGGATAAATTTGTTATTAGAGCATCCTGCAAGGTTACAATGCTACTTTGGTAAAGGATAAGAAGTGGACCTTCATACCCTATGGGTTCCATATTGGTTTCTACATGGTGAAGAAAACCATGCAGGCCAATAAAGAAGGGCTAAGCCAATTGGAGTTTCGATTCCAGACTGGTCACTTTCACAATCATGACCCCAAGGGCTTGGTCCTGAAGCACACGTAGTAGGTATCATCTTGCTGGCCATATTCCCATGAATGGTTTGAGGATGAAATCTTCACCAAAAATGCTCAATACTAGGAAGAGGTGATGGCGAGGATGGCTGACCCCAAGGAAACCATATTCAAGGCTATGAGTTGGGATGAGAAAGAAACAATGCTAGAACAAATAGTTCAAGAGACCATCAATACAAGATAATAAATGATATCAGTCGGAGCAGTGGGATATCCCCATCTAGCTCCGATACAAACTGGGAATTTCTTTGAAGTTCAAGATATACAGGGGATGGAGGGCTCATGTATCAACAAGACCAACTATTAATGAAGCGGATGCAGGATAACCCAGAACTCATCATAGTGCCAAAAATTTCAACTGAAAACCCAGAAGAAAGCTCAGCGGGGGCGAGCGAACCTGATTCCATAAACCCTGGTAATAACAACGGGTCTAATAACCTTGATTCCACAAGGCCATCGGTCAAATTTCTAGCAGGTGCGATGATCCAGCCAAAGGCGGGCCGAGTATTAGTGGGAGAAGTCGCGCCTAATCCTTTGAGTGAGTTTATAAATATATATAGAAATGATGAGATCCCGGAGACATCTCTCGGGACCCCTGTGCAGATCCAAGAAGAAAAGGGACCTGAGAAGGCTGCTTTTCCTGATCATGAGGTCTAGGTCCAGGAAATCCCACGAAAGGAAAAATAAACCGAAAATGTTCCCGACACAAAGAACCCCGAAGCGTCGCAGGCCCAAGCCGACGACCTGAAGGGTAAGTCAGAACCAAACGAGCCAAAAGGAGGATCCCCCAAAAAGGAAGTTGGTGATTTGACTACCCACAAGCAAGTGAGTATCGAGTCTTTTCCTAATGTCTCCATTTTTCTTGATACTCATATCCCCGATAAGCGACAGGCAGAGGTCGAGCCCTCGAAGTATAACGAGTAAGTTCAAGAACACGGTCTGGAACAAGTATACACCGCTAGAAATCTGGGAAACAAACTTACATGGGGTGATCAACAGATTCCCGAACCGGTGGATGAGGTGGTCAACATCTATGCGATCTCCTATGATCGAAAGAAGAGGGCCATCGTCCAAAGAACCATGAAGAAAAGGAGAATCATGTTGGATCGCTCTGTCCTCATCACCACAAAGGAGGATTTGATAAACACAGAGAATTCCAGAACAGATGAACTCATGGGCACGGGGATGGCGATTTCAAACGTCACCCTCGACAGAGATAAACAAGATGAAAAAGAGTTGGTTTCCGCCCTGAAGGAGATAGAACATTTGTGCCACTTGGTTGAATACTATAAGGGCACCACTCATACCACAGTTTATCTGAGAAGCGAGTTCAAACAGGCTTACAACAGGTTTACACACGAGTGACACCTGTTCACGGTGAAGATAACCAAGCTCTAGGAAGACACTCTCATGGCACTCACAACTTGTAAGGATGTGGAGCGATGGCATTAAAGGGTGCAACAAGCTATAGAAAGAATCAAATACATCGATGCAGTCTAGCAGGGACGAGAGAAATAAGAACACGACATCCGAGTGTTGGGCAAAATCAATCCTGATCATATGAAGAAATCAATCAAATACTGGGATAAGATGTCCTAGGAACCACACAAGGAAATTCAAAAGCAATGGGAAAAATACGAGAAGCATTGGGGTAAAATGAATGAAGCAATGAAGGATATAGGAGTCCCTGAGTTCGGCGACCCCGACAACCGCATCGACTTATGCGACATCATCGGATCACATGCCAAGCAGAATTCACTATGGGATGAAGAGCTAGCCAAGGTGACCGATACGTCGCCAGGACAAGTGAAAAGATTTATGGAACATCCGATGAAGGCTCAAACTGTGCTACAACAGTTAAACACTAGTCTAGTGAAGTACTGAGCACATGCAGTGGAGATCAAAGGATTCTACGTGGATCTGATGGAGCAACACAAGTTCCCATGGGCCCAAACCTACAAAGAGTTGTTTATCAGTTGGTCTGAGTATGAGAAAATTCATCCTTTCAAAGAACCATCTTGAGTTGAATGATAAAGAAACTGTTAGAAGATGACGCCACGTGGTGTATTTTTTCTTTGCTTAAACTACATTTAGCCATTGTTTTCAGTTGAACTTTAGGTTATAAATAAAGACATCGACCAATTAGTTAGAGGTTGATGGTTGTGGAAAGAACTCTTTCTTCCTGGTTGTTAAGAATTATTTTGAAGCTGCTTTGAATTGAGAAGTCCTTCTGAACCAAAGACAAGTTATTTTCATCAACTGCATGTGTGATTGGACGTGGAGAAGAACTATTTCCTATCATGTTTCATGAATGATGATGTAATGAGTAAGAGAAATAAATTATGTTGTCAAGTTATCTGGTGCAATGTTTTGTTGTTCTTTGCTTTAATGATGAAGATGAATCGTTGTGTTATTATGTGATGAATGGTTCTGATAGATGAATTATTTTGCTTGCCATTACCTCATTGCATATGTTTTTTCTTTCTGGTAGTTAGTATCTCAGGTAGTAATTGGATGCTCACATGGTTAATGTATTAGTACTAGGCCTGTGGTATAAAATTGTCATCTGCATGCTTGAGTAGTGGGTTATCCCAAGTTCAACCTCTTCCCCTTAGTTACGATTAATTCCATTTTTGTTGCCAAGTTGGTTTATACCAACTTACATCTCATTTCAGTCCCACCCAAGAGAAAATATACAAAAAAGAATGGTCCAAACTGAAGGAAGAACCTTCACAAGAAAACGTAAAGCCCATCGATAATTTGGCCAGATCGCAAGATCTGGATAACCATTCCAGTATTAAACATTGCAGAGTCTAATTGGGCCTCGGTGGCGGGTTTGGTTCCTGCTGTTGAATCAAGGGACTTAAAGCCCATCAACAGTACCACATAGGACAATTTTTCCTGCCGGCCCATACTGACCAGATTTTCCTTCTGACATAAGGAACATGACAAACAAGAGAAGACATACGACACTGGAGAAGAGGCACCCAATAAACAAGACATGTGTACTATTTTGACTATAAATACATCATATGAATGATATGTAAAACAGGGGGTTTCAACCCAAGAATGGAGGAAGTTTTGAGAAATGTTTATGACTGTATATTTCAGTTTGTAATTCAGAGGGGCACGTGGATGTAAATTGTATGTTATTGAATATTCATATGAGCTATTTCATTAGATTTGTCTTCTATGTTCTTTGTTCTATTCTTCATCTTGTTTCAACGTATTGTTGATTTTAAGGATTAAAATCTGCCTTTGATTGATAGATTCTTGATGTGGTAGAGGATCTGTTGTAAGCTCTCATATTTATCATTATTTACTGTTCAGACACATATAAATTCTCTTTGCAGAGAGGATCTTTGTTTAGAAAATATTCCTCTTTATGTTATTCTCTTATTCTTCTCTTCATCATTATGCAAATCTTTTGTTTGATAGGGAGCTTAAATGCCTTCAATGAGCGGATTGTTTATGACTCCATAGCACAATGGTCCATCACTGATCTGTAATGATATATGTTGTCTTTTCCTTTCTTTAAAGTCTTGTTGATCCACCTACTCAAATCATTTTAATCCATTTACATTTTGATGGGTACTGGGCTTATCCTCTAGCAGTATGAGGGTGACTCTCAGTGCTAACAGTGTCCATGACATTAGGGGATTCATACTGATTTTTAATGTAGAAATTGCAATTTTTCAATGGAATCTTATTATTTTCTTTAGTTTTATGAGTTAGAATTTTCCTCTAGAATTTCTTAGGATATATCTTAAATAGGTGCAGAAGGTTCTCTTGCTTTCTATTAATATAGTCTTTTTTTTTCCGTTTAATTAAGGTTTTGTATATATTTATCTTATCATATTTTAAAGATGCATTGGAACCATTTGTAATGGATTTTCAAGCAATTTTACATTCATTATTATACCAAGGGTTAGTTGTACTAATATTTTTTATACGTAGGACCTCAATAGAGAATTTGTTGATGGAAGTAGAGAGGCTTGTTGTAAAATTCTGATAGCTAGCTTCAATATTGTTTTGACATGATATGAGTTTTAAAACATTACTTAAGTCTTTTAAGAAAAGATCGACTTTTTATTTGTCAAAAAGTAAGTACCTTTGATTGTAAGAGTGCTCTTCAACAAAGCTTTTGTGCATTGCAAAGTTAAGAGTCGGAGTTAAAAATCTATGATTAAAGTCAAGTTCATGATCAACTAAAAGATCAAAGTTTACTAATTAATTGCATATTTAATTTTACTTTTTCTTTTTATAAAAAAATTAAACATCTATATATTTAAAAATGTGTTTTTTTCATATAAATAAAAACAAATAATTGAAATATAAATGGTTTTCAAAATATTTTTTCCCTCTCAAAATATATATTATTAATAATATTATAATATTCTTCATATCAACATATAAATCATTATTAATATTATAATATTTTTTTAAAAACATTTAAATACATATTTATTTTAAAAGAAGTGATCATTTATCTTCCCTTTGGTTTTCCATATGGTGTTTTAAATGTCTACAATATCGATCGCACACACTTTGAAGAGAATAATAGAATTCATGAGCTTATCTTGTCTTATGTCTCTCCAAAGTTGTATGTTCTAATTCTTAATCACCATCTTGTCCCATGCATGTTCCATCTCTACGAAATTCTTAACCATCACATGTCTAATTATTTTATTATGACGAGGTACCCATCTCTTCACTTGTTAATCTAACTCTAGGGGCACAAGTTCAATCAATTTTTCCATTTGCTTCCTAGTCCAATTGACTAATTTTTTATGTTTCTCTTCTGGAATTCCATGGAATGTTTGGCAGATATATTAGTGAATATGGAATAAATAACTCTAGTTTACGCACATAAATAAGGTAGAATTTTTTCAATGATATGTTTTCTAGATTTTCTATTCTTTGAGTGTGAGTGTAAATTGCCTATAACTCTAGTTTAGGCACACATAAATAAGTTAGAATTTTTTCAATGATATGTTTCTAGTTTAGGCACACATAAATAAGTTAGAATTTTTTCAATGATATGTTTTCTAGATTTTCTATTCTTTGAGTGAGTGTAAATTGCCTTTAGTTGGTTTGTTATTAGTTGTTTATGTAGATACATTGAAGAAGTAATTTGTAATTTCAACCAATTCATGAATGTCATGATCTCTTACCACATTGTCTTACCATATTGAGATTTAGAGTGAATAAATTTTAAAAGATGAAAAGTAGTATCATAAATGCTAAAATTTAGAGTCAATAAATCTTAAAAGATGAAAAGTAGTATTATTTATGAGTGTTCTCCAAACATAGCATGCACATGTTCATGACAAATTCCTTACTATATAGATGAGATGGAATTTATGTTTGCATCCAAATTTATAATAATCTAAAAAATCAAAATGTTGTTTGAAAATTAAAGAATGAGAATATTCAATTGTTGATTCTTAGTGTATGTACGTATATATGTATGTATGCACGCACGCACACACACACACACACACACACATCAAGTAGGTCTAGCTTTTCTAGTTGGGAGGAGAAGATGTTATCATCCTCACCCGAGCTCAAATACCACTTGTGACATGTTCACTTTTTGTGAGATGGTTGTTGATTGGATCTCTTCATGAGTCAATTGTCAACTAAGATTGGCAAGGTTAAGCTCGAGGATGAGACAAGTAGTTACATGTAATATATATTAAAATGATATTAAACTTAAAAATAACTATTAGATGTTTAAATTAATTAACAAAATTAAGTTTATAAAAATCAATAACAATGAGGAAAAGAGAAATTTATTTGAAAATGACACATGGATCAGATTTTGAGGTTGTTGTGTGTTATGCACCAAACACCCAAATAGCATAAAAATAAAATAGAAGTAACTCCACTCCCTGAGAATGAGATAAAAGAATGAATGAGAAGTCTATTCTAGGGGGCATCCTCCTTTTACAATATAACAAATACATGAGAGGAGATTATCTCTGAAAATAGGTCTCCTTGGTATATAGGAGACAAAGGGTACAATTACAATTAAAGGGCCTAAACAACCAATACAAAAAACACTTGTATAATAAAAAAAATGTGATAACTCAATATCTATGGCTTAATATTGTGGTCAATTAATGGTAACATGCAATGGGCTCCCTAGAGATAGCAACAACAGAACACTAGCTTAATTTTCTTTCTCTAGTGTTAATGGTCATCTAATGATATTTTCCTAGTGCTCTATAAGGTTTAGGTAAACACTAAGCTCACAATTATGTGCATAGAGTTTCTTGTCACAATGACAAGGCTCCTAAAGATCTCAATCCAACCAAAAGTGTAGATCTATATCTCATCGGTGTAGTTTCTCCTCTTGTTTCTGACAATATTGATGCTCACTCTCAAGTTGTCATTGTAGATACTCCTTACATTGACGATAATGTTGCTACTAACTCTCTAATAGTCATTGTATATAATCCTCGAATTGATGAGTATTTTACAACTCACTCTACTATTGCAAGATGCTCTCTACATTTCTAGTTGAAGCCCTCTCTCTAATGCTCCCTACATCTCTACCTTAGGGCCTCTTTCTACTAGAGACCAAATCTAGACATACGACAAGATAATATTTTAATGTTGTTTCTCACACATAATTATGGGTAACATGTTTTGATGAAGCCTCTTGTTTGCCTAATATCCTACCATATCATTATTGTATCCTAATATGAGGTGGAATATTGTGTATCCTTATATCATCATTGATAGTGGCAGGAAGATTCCACCAATAGTCAGTTTCCATTCCTCTAACAAACTCTACAAGTATTTGTGAAGAAAAAGTCAGTGATACAATTTTGTGGTTAGTTCATCTTCCATAGTTTACTTGGACAAATCACAAGAAAGCACAATTTCTTATGTCATTGTGTGTGAAACATATATCATCAATGGTAAACCATATTTACATATATTTTTTCCCAGAGGTATCCTCCAATTTTTGTAGGATGGTATCACTCCCATTGAACTCCCTCTATGTTTATATCAGTGTTCACTAGACCAAGAATTTGATCCAACATTAAAACTCATTGAAATGGATGCAACAATGAATAAGATTATCCATAGCATCCCTTTCTAGTCTCAACCTTGCCATCAATTCTTGATCATGTGGAAAGCATGATCTTGTACACATTTTAATATTGAGATACAACCACTTAATACATTGAACCCCCATTGACATCAAACATTGTCCAATTCTTGGTCGAGTGATTTGGTATCAATTTGGAAAAATATCAATAAGTTGGTTCTTGTTTTCTCCCATGTCATCGTTAATACTAATCATGTCATTAGTATTGACCCTTTTCATAGATATCCCCACACCAATATCTGTGCCCCCCACAAGCACCTCAACCCTGAGTTCCAAGTTAGCATTCTCTCTCTCTCTCTGAACCCATGTGGTTGAGCCTATTTGACAAAATCATTACCACCCTATGAAAAATATGATTACACAACAACATTCTCGCCATGAACCCTAGCAAGAACCAACACATCAACATTCTCACCACAAATCCTAGCTAACACCACATCAAAATTCTCACCATGAACCCTAGCCACCACCACTATGAGATTTTACTACTCAACTTAAAGCTTGTTCATTGAATCAACATAAAAAATGTCAACAACATATAGAAAAACATTCTCACCACAAACCCCAGTAGATACCCCATCAACGTTCTCACCACAAACCCTAGTAGATACCACATCAACATTATCACCATGAAACCTAGCTGCCAAAACTATAGGATTTGTTTACTCCACTTAGAGCTTATTCATTAAATCAACAAAAAAAACAGAGGTCGTCGCCGAAATTTCTTCAAAAAGTGTATGGAGTGAAGGCACATATCTAAAATATCAATAAATTATGGTATTTGTATAGGCTCGCCTCATGACTTTATTATAATGTGCATGAAAATGTCGATCGATGTTGTTGAACAAACATGACAGGCGATTCTCTTCCAAAAGTAAGGTACAGACTCTACAACTTCTATGTTAGTTACATCAATTAAAATCGAACAAAGACATCGAATTTCCTATTTTGAGGTTAAATTTAATTTTAAAATAATTTGGTTCATCCTCATGGAACAAATTCTCATTGTTTTAGGAGTGTTTTATATTAATTTTGGTATAAATCTTCCCTATATCGATTGATATTTAAACCAACATATATTAATACACAATCAATATCATATCATGTTTCAAACATATTGATCTACATTGAACTCCACAAACCATAAATTCAATATTTCCAACCCACATTCAATATTCATTCATAATTAATCCATATATCACTAGACATACATAAAATTTAATCAATATATAAATCAATATTGTTGACATCAAATTCCAAAACCATAAATTTAAAATAATTGACATGCATGTGGTCTTTGGTCATAATGAATCCTAATTTCAATGTGTATAATCCTAATATCAATTTATATAATCAATCATAATGATTTTTATACAAAATAGTTGATGTTTCAAAAATATTGAACTACATTAACACCCACAAATAAATATTAAAATTGATATCTCTCAATTGCATGGCATATTCAGACACAATCTATCCACTTGCAAGTCAATATATATTAAGACATAACAATTTATACGTAGTTCAATAGTTATTAAGCCCTTCGACCCATAAATTTGAGATCTTCAACCTCACTAGAACGTAAGGTCATATTATCAACCTTATTTTTTTTGTAATTTGTTGGTTCCTAGTTTACGTTTGGTTCCTAGTTTACATTGAAATTTTAACCTTTTGAATATTATTTGCAACAATTTTCTTATAGGTAATTTTTTAACCTAATTTTCGTAGTCTTTTTTTATAGGAAATATCAAATTTGAAATAATGGCTGATATTGAATATAATTTTGGTCAAAATCAAAGTTAAAATATAGGTCCATATTGAGTTAGAAATCAAAGTTGAAATATAGGTCCTCTCACATAAACTTATTGATGTTCGGTCAGACAAACTTGTATCAACTTGGTGAAATGGACGCACATGCAACAATTATATAGCAAAATGATTGGACAGATTTCTGGTGGCAGAGGATCTTCTTCTGGAAGGCCGTTTTTTTCGCTCCTGGGTTGAATACCCCTTTGTTTCTTATCATGCTCCTATCTTTCTACAACTTGAGAACATTACTCCTCCCAAAGCCTACCCTTACAAATTCAATCTGATTTGTCTCTCAGATAAAGACTATAACAACTTGGTAAAAAATCTGTGGATTGATCAAGTATATCTACAGGAAGTTGATATACAGTGGTGCTTCATTTGGAAATTACAGGATCTGAAATTACTTACCAAAAATTGGTATAAGGAGCAACGAGCCTGAGATTTTAAACATCTGTAATTTCTAGAATAAAAAATCATTGAACTGTTAAAGGAGAAAGAAGATGGTATTGTACATTTGGTGAAAGAAATCCTTCTCATCAGATTTGAAACAAAAAGAAATAAAATTCTTAAATCACAAGAGGATCGATGGCACCTCAAAAGCTGAGATCTTTGGATACAAAGAAGTGACAAAAGCACAAGGTTTTTCCAACAGTTTTCTAATCAAAGATGAATCAGTAAACACCTGTGGGCAATCAAAGATGATTTGGGTCATCTTCATACTGTCCAGGCGACAATAACCAAGGAGGCTGAAAAGCATTTTAAATCTTTCTACAATCACTTTGAGTAAGCTCCTATAATAGAACAAGTAAAGGTGGCTAGATTATTTAACAATTGGATTACTGAGGAGGAAGCTAAAGAACTCTTTCTGTCAATCACCTCCCATGAACTAAAATCGATCTTATCACACTTCAAAAAAGAAAAAAGTCCAGGCCCGGATGGTTGGACTATGGAATTTTTTACACATTTTTTTGATTTGATTATTGAGGAGCTTTTGGCACTGGTGGAATCGATTCGAACTGGAGGTCGTATGGTCGGAAAAATTTATTCCACGTTTCTGGACTTGATTCCTAAATCCAACAATCCTCAGACCTTCGGGGACTATCAACCAATCTCACTTTGTAATCTGATTTACAAATTAATCTCTAAAGTCTTAGCCAACTGCATTAAGCCGATCTTGTCAAAGAATCTCTTAGTAAAGCAATTTGGTTTTCTGGAGGGGATATTGATCCATGATGCTATTTGAACAACACATGAATGCATTCATAGCATCAAATAGAAGCATTTTAAGGCCCCGCTACTTAAATAGACCTTCAAAAATCCTTTGATAGCGTCAACTCAGACTTCCTGAGACTGATCTTAATCCAGGTGGGATTTGGGCCTCAGTTGACAAGATGGATTTTGGAATGTGTTAGCTCTGCATCTATAGTTTTCTTAGTAAATGGAGAGGCCACCAATTTTTTCAAGATTGGTAGAGGCCTTCGGCAGGGATGCCCACTCTCCCCATTGCTATTCATCCTTGTGATGGAAAGTTTGATTTTACTATTAAAATCCAATCAAAGAGAAGGCACTTTATCTGGAATCAAAGTCACCAGATTGACTAAAATTCCCCATCTTTTTTTTTGTTGACGATGTGTTACTAATGACTAATGCATCTGTGCAAGAATGGAAAGAGATCAACCACATCATTCTTTTATTTTGTTTGGTCTCTGGCTTAAAAGTAAATCTTAACAAATTCTTTGTTCACTTTTCGGGTCTTGAGGAGACAAAACTTCACCCACTCAAGCAGCTACTCCCGTATAAGTTCACTGACCTAAAAGGGGGTTTAAATTACCTGGGGTACTTCCTAAAATATGGAATACAGAAAAATGAATATTGGATTTGTCTCGTAAATAAAGTGGAAAATAGGATTAGCCATTGGAGCTTTCATTGGTTGTCACTGGGCGACAAACATACTCTATGCAAATCTATTATCGAAAACCAGTCTGTGTACTGGTTATCACTTGTTGTTGTCTCTCTGTCCATCCTCCACAGAATAAGGAAGCTCCTGAATAATTTCTTGTGGAAAGGAAACACAGATACACACCATTACCATCTTTCAAACTGGGAATCGCTCGCTTGCCCAAAACGATTTGGAGGCTGGGGTCTCCTCAACATTATTACTTTTAGAAAATCTTTAGTGACTACAACACTTTGGAGATCAATAACAAGAAACGGTCTTTGGAAAAATGTCCTGAAAGAAAATTATCTCCACTCCTTGTCATTTATTAAGTGTCTCCGCTTGGAATCTTTCGCCCAACCCTTGGCATCCAAAATCTGGAAAAATCTGCTAAAATCAGTCCATATTATCAATAATTGACTCACTTGGAAGCCAGGATTAGGAACTCTTGTGGAGATTGGGAGAGATGGAATATTGGATTTGGGCATGCTCTCTTTCCTTTCATCTCACCTCCGGTCCACTCTTCAACAAAAACATATTATCGTTCTAGATCATGCCTGGAAAACACTACATCAATCCTCCAGTTCATCTCAATGGACTGACAGTTCCGATTTGGAGCTCACTAGGGACATAACATTGGAGTGGGATATATTCAGAAGAGCGCTTCAAGCCTCGTGAATCACCATAACAGATAGCGAAGATGAACTTCACTGGATCGGGAGGAATGCCTCCAGGCTTATTGTTGATACTGAGAGGGGGGTGAATCAGTATCAAGTACAATTTAAAACCTTTTTCAACTTATACTTAAACCATTCAACTATATACAATGAGAAATGAACAATAGTATAAGAGTTACACCAATACACCACAATACACCATGCACAATATCTGAGAAATAATCAATAGTTATTGTTCAAGGGAAGTAATGAATTCCAAAGGTAGCTATAGCTTCCAAATGTAAAGGGAGGGATAAAAATACAAGAGGAAGATACAATCCTCCAATATCAAGAGAGATTTGAACTCTCCATCCTTGCCCCTTCCTTCCACCCAAGAATATATGAGAGATAATAAAACTTTACATTAAATCAACACCATCAACCAATCATCACATAGAACCTGATAATGCTTCATGAGACTTCTTCAATTTCTGCAATTCTTCAATTCTTGGAGTACTATGATCTTGTAGATAATATTACTCAATGTATTCTCTGAAAATCCTCCAATTTTCACTCCTTGAATCCTCCCCAAAAAGAGGTTATAGAAAGAATGGTAAACTTTATTCAATTTTGGTCTGTTCAGAAGACCCAACTTGTACAACATGCCCCACACTCAATATTTAACATTCGATTCTAAAACTCACACAAATAAAACTAAAGTATGTACTCTTTCCAATGGAAGTAGTCCCACTTCATTTGGATTCTTTATGAAGAAGTTATGACTGTTTTACATGGAACACCTGTTTATTGACTAGATTCAGGACTAGCCACAAACCTTATCTTTCATAGAGTGTATCTCCATAATTATATCAAATCAAGAGCTAAACATTTTACCAGAGATACCTTGATACGTCTTCTCAATACCATAGCGATTTCACCATCTAAATCGTTCTAGAAAAAAAGTTATAGAAAAAATGGTAAGATGACCTGAAAATAACATACCTTAGAACACATCACCAAAAGACT
>JZKD02S2251585.1:175740-211747 GCA_000966675.3 Picea glauca | reverse complement strand
CCCCAAAAAGAGGTTATAGAAAGAATGGTAGACTTTATTCAATTCTGGTCTGTTCAGAAGACCCAACTTGTATAGCATGCCCCGCGCTCAATATTTAACATCTGATTCTAAAAATTGCACACAAGAAAATACATTCTGTACTATTTCCAATGGAAGTGGTCCCACTTCATTTGGATTATGTATGAACAATTTATGACTGTTTTACCCGGAACACCTGTTTATTGACTAGCTTCAGGACTGGTCACAAACTCTATCTTCCACAGAGTGTATCTCCATAATTATAGTGAATCAAGAGCTGAACATTTTACCAGAGGTACCTTGATATGTCTTCTCAATACCATAGCGATTTCACCATCTGAATCATTCTAGAAAAATAGTTATAGCAAAAATGGTAATATGGCCTGAAAATAACATACCTTAGAACACATCACCAAAAGACTTCATCCTCCCTTGAAATCCGGCCTTATTTTACTTCTTCTTCCCTATGAAATTCGACTTGTATCAAATGAATGTATAATGATGTTTATTTATACCATTTATGTCACTTCCTTTTAACATTAGGGCCGACCTGACACTTTCTTATTTTGTAATTATTTGTTGTAATTATCTTCAAGGCCTACATGTATAATTCACTTTGTCATCTTCAAAAATTCATTTCTCCTCAACCATGAGGATCCACGTGACGTGCCATATACCACTGGAAACAACATGATGTATACTATCCATCCATGGGTATTGTATCTGCATGTGCATTTTCCTTCATGTCCAAATACCTTCATCAATCTTGTGGTCCAAAACCCATGACTAGGGTCGACATCAATGACAACAACCAATCTTCCAACACTTATAAATTCAAAAAATATCTACTTGGCCATTTGTGCTACTCAGAACTTACCGACTGTCTCCGGATGGAAAAAGAGCATTTGGAATTGGAATATGCAATTGAAAGTAAAACTCTTCGTGTGGCTGACCACAAATAATAATATTTTGATGTAGCTTAATCTCCAACGTAGCGGATGGGAAGGCCCTAACAGATGCAGCCTATGCAAACTCAACAATGAATCTTCAGATCATCTCTTTTTGCATTGTTCTTTTATGATTTCTGTGTGGAACTTGATTTAATCTACATGTAATTATAACCATAAGTGGGGCGGAAGCAGTTTTACTGACAACCTATCCAAGTGGACAACAAACAAATCTTCTCCTACTACATTAGCTTCCCTAATTTGTTGGTTTGTCTGGATCGAAAGGAATGCAACAAATTTCGATGAAAAAACCCCCTTGACGCATTCAATATTGATTCGATCTCTTGGTATAGTTCACAATTCAGAGGAAGTTATTACCAATTCCTTGCTTCATCCCTGTTTGATTAATTAGAACATTGAATTTCCTGTAGCTTGCCTTGATGGTGCAGCAAAGGCAAATGGTTAATGTTCTGGAGCAGGTGGCATAATCAAAATTTCGAACACTTTGGTACAAAAATGGTACATGAACTGTGGAACCGGCTCAAATACGAAGGCTGAATTATTGGGGGCTTGGGCTACATTACACTTAGCCAAACTACTTTCTCTCCCAAAAATTCAAATTCTAGGCGATTCAAAGGTGATCATCGAATGGCTGAATGATAGACGTGATTTGCGTGTGAGCTCTCTTGAAGGCTGGAAAAAAGAATCAAAACTCTTAATAACACTTTCGAGAGCACTCAATTCTTCCAGATCTATCGGGAATTTAATAAAGAAGCAGATTCGCTTTCAAAGAATGAATTAAATGAACCAGAAGGTTACCCACTCTCCACCTTTGGACTGAAGGAGTGAAGGGACAACCTCGCCTCCTCAATATCTATTAACACTTCATTTTGTTGTACTCCTCTTTCAAAACATAAAATGTTGATATGCAAAGAATTCAACCATCATCTCTAGCTCAGAAAAGATCCAAACTCCTTTGGCTGCTCTCATTTCAGTGAGGAATTCTTTGTCTGCATCAGACAGGATGTATTTGTCTTCAGATTATTTTGTTTTGTTCAAAGTACATGACAATATCCTTTCTGGATTTTTCTGTACAACATGGATGCTAAAAATTATATCTTCTTAATATAATTTGTGAAATTTTCTTCTAGAAAAAAAAGGTCCATACTCAATTTGGAATCAAAGTCGAAATACAAGTCATTATAAAGGTAAAAATTAAGGTCATTATGAAGGTCGAAATTGAGATGAAATATAGGTTGAAACTTTGGCTTTACATGACATAATTCCTAATATAGCATTAAAATAAAAATTGGTTTGAATTTTATATTGATAATTAAATATATTATAATTTCTCACAAATAAAAATTGGTTTGAATTTTATATTGACAATTAAATATATTATAATTTCTCACAAATAAAAATTGGTTTGAATTTTATATTGATAATTAAATATATTATAATTTCTCACAATTTTATGATTGTTGTATATTTTTTGTAATATTATGTTTATTTAATGTTATTTATTATAATTTTATGATTATTATTCATTTTTGGGCATTATGAAATTATATAATAATTTGAATAACAAAATTAGGTTTTCATGTAGTCCTAAGAGTTAGCTCAAGTGGACTTCTCTCTCAGTAATCACTTAGGGAGGTGATTGGTTCGACTCTCTTGATTTTCTTGGGGTTAGGCCTCATAATCGCTCATCCATAAGTCAAGGAGAAGTACTCGAAAGATTCTCTGCGAGGATTTCCTTAAAATAAAGATTAAGTCTTCATGTAATATTGAATTAACCTTAATCATTCAATTCATAAACATGTATCAAAAATATTATAAATATTTGAAAAGTACATTATCCTTGCATCTCAAGTTATTAATCATTCAATTCATAAACATGTATCAAAAATATTATAAGTGTTTGCAAAGTACATTATCCTTGCATATCAAGTTCAACTCAACACAACTCACTACAAACTATCGGTTTTTGTTAAGCCCTAATATTGGCTCATTACCCCTTAATTGGGGCATATTACATTAGTAATGTTATGTTATTTATGTTGGCTGTATTCCATTAGTTGTAATTATACCTCCTAGTCTCCTATATATACCAAGGAGACATTTTCATTTGGAATCATCTTGGAATTGTACATTTATGTGGGCATAAGGAGGTTGCCCCCTCGAAGAGGCTTATTATTTGAATTTCTCTCTTTTTCAAGGCGTTGAGTACTTATTATCAGTTTTTTCTATGCTATATTGATCTTTGGTTCTTAACAGTTTTAGATGGTAAAATGATGAGAGACAAAGAGAAAATATTGTTTATTAGACATCGTATAGTATGTTGTGAGATTATCTATGTTTACAATTCAGGGGCATAGCTAGTTAAGCGACATAGCTAGTAGTTTATTTATTTTTTATTATTTTTTATATTATTAATTTTGGTGTTTTGTTTCCCAAAGAATATAGAGTATTTTAATTAATTCGAAATTTGGTTTATTTTATTTTTTAAAATTGTGGAAAATTAGTTTATTTTAGTTTTTAAAACTTTATTCAATTTTTTTTATTTTAAATTTTATTAAGAAAATGATATGTGTAAACATTTTATATGAAAATAGGGAGTTGTAAAAGCTCCAAGCATGATGAACACAACTAGTATACATCAACATAACTCTCTCTCTTTCTATATGACCAAAAACATTCAATATGACCAATGGTTATAAAAAAGAAAGATGTTCCAATGTTATATATATATATATACTTCTTGGGTAAGATGTTAAAGTGCAATTAGAGGTAGTATTTGGTCTCATGTATGGGATTGAGGTTAGATTCTACTAGAAATCACATCACTCCAGTGTAGATAGCCTCAGTGATGACCACAAGGGATATTGACTATCTTGTGGATACAATCTAGGCTAGAATAACCTTTTGGTCTTGGAGTAATACCTATAACTGTTTCTGATTGGATAAGAGTTCATATTCATAAAACTTAAGGAAACATGTTAATGACCCAAGACCCAGAGGCATCTCACAAGAGTGAAATTCGATCATCTTATGGACCACTAGCGGGTGATTTCAATATGTGTGTTTTTCCTTGAATAACGATGATGAATCAACACATGTTCATGGATAACAACGAGTGATGGTTTTCCTGACTGTCGATTGACAATTGAGTTATGATAGGTTTTTCCACATTCACAATACATATTGAGAGCATCAAAAAGTTGTTTAGAGTTCTTGATCCATGGGAACTCTCACTCTCCATATCACCAAATTATAACAACAAGAGAAAAAAGTGATACAAAATTAAATAGCACCACAACCAATCATGATACTTTTGACCTCTATGTTCATTTCATTCCAGAACTAGCATGACTTGCTATGTCATGGGGCAATTTGTTGCCAACTTTGTATGAGGGTGAACTAAAATTAAAATAATTTTGAAATATTCAAGATTAATAACAAGAGATTTTTGTAGACATAAAAATCAAAGTTTTTATTTAGACATACACATGTCATGTCAATGTTCTTCAAGTTACATGCCAACAACGTGTGGAGTTGTTATGTTACGTAACCCCTATGGGAAGAGGGGTGTATTCCAAAAATATATTTAAGTCCCATCCCTCACAAAGAAGTTGAGGAATATGTGGATCATGGGAAACATGTTTGAATTCTTTGTTGTAAAGAATCCTACTTGCTAAACCCACTTAAAAAAAAAAATTATTTACAAAATAAAATCAATAGTAGACAATGTTAATTTATTCATGCATCTAACAACATAAATAAAAACCCATGAATGCAGGCATTATCAACAAACCTAACAACATTCAAATTAAACATATACGTAGCGGAAATAATCGTGCAAATAGAACAAAAAACTTATCTTGAATTGTTAATCCAATTGGTTGCGTACAAGGGATGTTCCTCCTAGCCATAGGATTGTTGTTCCAAATCTCAACAACAAGGCACCCTTGAGCTAAGGTTATGAGTCCAGAAGGAGGTCTATCCCTCTTGGTTTTCCCCTCTCCAAAATCAGTAGACCAAAACCCAAGTTCTAATCCAACAATAGTTCCAATCCACCAACTCTCTTCCCTTCAACCTGCAAAACCCAAGAAATGGGATCCCATTTCACTTCCACGTAATCCCTAAGGCCTTCCCACTTCCCTCCAAGGATTCAGTGCAGTTAGTTGGCTAGAAATATCACAATTGGAGACTCTAGGAACTCTCAGCTGCTCCAAGAGTACTGCCAACAACCTTCTCAAGGATCTTGAGTCATGTCCTCAACATAAAATGTCACTTATAGGCATACAACCTTCATTACAGGCCTACGGCCTCATTTTTAGCATAAAACTCAGCCCAATAATGGTAGTCCTTAAGAATAGAATGGTTGGTTCTATTTTTCTAGCACTCAAACCTCCTCTTACTCCTCCAAACCAACATGAAAAACCGACCCAAGAATGAACTCAAATTTCATTTTCTTCTCATGCAATCTTGACTCACACATTTCCCAAAAAGTGGTTGTGCTCATCCCATGCTGTCATAAATTGGGTGAGTTGACCTCTCCCACCTAACACTCTTACATCACTTTAATAACTCTTTGATAATTCTAAGGGAATAAATATTATAATGAAATGGATGAATTATTAGGAATGGATAACCCCTTGGACCCCTCTTTAGCCCCCTCTCTTGTGGAATCATAGCCCCCCATCGTTACCATCCCACTCATACCACAACCAATGATAATTATTTGTATTAATAATTTTAATATACATTTTACTTATCTTGGCCCTTGGTTGTCTCAATTCAAATAGGTTATCCTTCTCAACTATATCGACTCATTGACATAATTAATATTTTTGCATTAGAACTAGGGATATTACATTTGCCGACAAGATATTTTTTATCACCTAAATATTTGAATATGAATATTTTTTTGCAGTGTAGGGACTTTTCACAAGGACCTGCATGAAAATAAGTGTAATTAAATCTCCCTACTAGAATGCAGTGACCCAATAAGTCAAATTCATAGTTAATCCAAAACTTTGATGGATTTTCTTAACATCTAGGTTCATTTGAAATGGGGCAAACCCCCTTGGATAAAGTTTTATGATGCATGGAACTTAAATCATGTGAAATTCAAACTATCCCTAAAATTTTGACCAAATTCAATGCCTTTTTTACCCAAAATTGAGGTTCGTTTGCTATAAGATTAGTTTATTCTCTTTGATATAAAATTAGCCTATTCTCTTTGATATAAGTCTTAGAAACACTAGTAAATTTTTTTAAGTAAAAGAGATTGCATTACCTTAAAGAAACATCATGTCAATACAATGTTCAGAGTCTAGCACCTATTCTGCCACATGCATGGAAACCAGAATGGGTGGCCTGGAAGAAAATTTAGACGTGGCTATTTCCATAAACCAAAGTTTTAACAAAGCCAAAATTTATTGTAACTGGTTCCTGTGTAACAAAATGAAAGAAAATCTAGAGGTGCATCGAACCTAGGCGTCCTTCATTTTTGTAAGTGAAAATAAACTGTTGGTTGCAAGTCAGACAATGCTTCTAAGTCAGTGCACCAAATAGGGAGTCGAACAGGAGGTCCATGCGGCTCATGAGGATACTCTAATTGTGAAACTCGTCCTCCAATTTAAGATGCATCTCGAAGATCAGCTAAAGGTGGTCATTCAAAAAATGGTGTGGGTTGAGAAAGGGTTGCTTAGTTTTCCCAACCATTTCCTCATGAGGAAATGAGACTGCATCAAAATCTATTGGTGGAATATCTTCCATGGCCAGTCTGTGGGTGGTGTTTCATGCTATCCAATTTGTCAACCAACTGGGGGGAATTTCTTCCTCGACCACACAACCACCTAGCTCCATTGTTGGGCGAGTTGGGGGGTTGCTGATGTTGAAAGGCTCTATATGAGCTTCAGTGGATTCCATCCTGTGAGAAGGAATTTCTTCCCCAATTGGGAAACTCCCATAATCGGGCATGGTGTTAGATAGGTGAGGAGGAAAATTCGGGACGCTAAGAGGAGGATGAGGAATCTCAAGCCAATTTTGGCCTATGCGGGAGGGGCTAGCAGAGTTGATAGGAGGATTAGAGGGATGCGAGGGGTCTGGGTGATTGCACCGAGCTATGATGTTGTAATAATTCAGCCCCCTTTTGGGATTACCATGCTCTCTCAGCATGGTGGAGGAGTTACAACAAGGAAGGGGACAAAAAGGAAAACCCTGATTCTGGTCCAGCGAAGAGTAGGATAGGGGCACGATGCAGGTGAGGAATATACTATAAATGGTCACCAGTAGTGGGATGGAAGCCATTGGACAGAGAAGAGAGTGCCTGCAGTAGGGAGGCTTGGAATGCCAAATGAGAATGAGATCCAAAGGAAAATTTGGAATGGGAGAATGCCTGTGAGATCTTACCTTCATAGAAACCATTGAAGTGACTAAGAGGAGCTCCATGAAGACAGAGGTGATGCCAACCAAATGCTTCGTACCTGCTCTAGTGCTCTGTAACTGGTTCGCACAGAGATCCATTAAATTTCCCTTGGCATACCAGTGCACTAGCATCATTGCAACATGAATGCTAGTCATAATGAGAAGGCTATATGTGAGGTTGGTGGTTGGGGGTATTAACTCCCCACACTGCATGAGTGTCAAGTTGCCTCTGCTAGACATATGTCACCTCATCTGGGGGTTAGAAACACTAGTATTACATCAATGTTCACTTTGATATAAAATTAGCCTATTCTCTTTTATATAAGTCTTAGAAACATTAATATTGGAAAATAAAATTAGCCTATTCTCTTTTATATAAGTCTTAGAAACACTAATATTGCATCAATGTCCACTTTCTTTCAACTTTATAGTGAAATCACTAATTTCCCCACCTTGCCAAGCTCCAATGTCTCTTATAAAATATGCATAACTCATAGGTTCTTTTGTTAAAATGGGATGTATAGGTAGTTCCAAGGATGGGACTTAGCTTATTAAACATGTACTTATGTTTTGCTAATTATGGGTAGGTGAGGAATAGACTGTAAATGGTCATCAACAGTGGGATGGAAGTCATTGGACATAGAAGAGAGTGCCCGCGATAGGGAGGCTTGGAATGCCAAATGAGAATGAGAGCCAAAGGAAAATGTGGAATGGGAGAATGCATGTGAGAGCTTACCTTCCTAGAAATCATTGAATTGACTGAGAGGAGCGCCATGAAGACGGAGGTGATGCCAACCAAATGCTTCATACCTGCTCCAGTGCTCCATAACTAGTTTGCGCGAAGATCCATTAAATTTCCCTTGGCATACTAGCGCACTAACATCACTGCAACATGAATGCTAGTCAGGTTAAGTAGGCTATATGTGAGGCTATTAACTCCCTGCATCGCATGAGTGGCAGGTTTCCTCTACTGGCCAGATGTCACCCCATCCGGGGGTTAAAAATACTAGTATTACATCAGTGTCCACTTTGATATAAAATTAGCCTATTCTCTTTTATAAAAGTCTTATAAACACTAATATTGCAATATAAAATTATCCTATTCTCTTTTATATAAGTCTTAGAAACACTATTCTCTTTTATATAAATCTTAGAAACACTAATATTGCAACATCAGTGTCCACTTTCTTTCAACTTTATAGTGGAATCACTAATTTCCCCACCTTGCCAAGCTCCAATGCCTCCTATAAAATATGCATAACTCATAGGTTCTTTTGTTAAAATGGGATCTATAGGTAGTTCCTAGGATGGGCCTTAGCTTATTAAATATGTAC
Organism: Picea glauca; assembly: GCA_000966675.3. Classification (NCBI taxonomy): domain Eukaryota; kingdom Viridiplantae; phylum Streptophyta; class Pinopsida; order Pinales; family Pinaceae; genus Picea; species Picea glauca. The sequence goes on along the minus strand of JZKD02S2251585.1, from coordinate 203,013 downwards.
TCATGTTTTGCTAATTATTTTTGTAGGACAATTTATTTGCTAATATCGTTGTAGATTTTGGTTGCAAAATACTTGGTTTTGACTTCTAAGTCCAAAGAATAAACTTGTTAGGTTTCTCATACTATTGAAGTTCCTCTGTTGTTTGTATTAGTAGTGGAGCAGGTGGACCGCCACATTTTGAATCAATAAGGCTTTAACGTTTGCCAAGTACGATATCCTCATGCGTTATGCTCGACTATCCCCTGGGAAACCAAACCACAATGAAAGGCTAAATAACTATGGGTGTGCAAGTGTACTGGAAAAGGTAGAATGGTCCCATGAGTGATCATTACGTTGTATATATCATGTGCGAAAACATTGAATGTTGCCTAACATACTATATATATTGTCACTGTGATGATAAGAAAACATAACCTTGGAATCACATCCATAACTATTTTAAATTTGTATTTATGTTGAGTAAAACATAATTTTATTAGCCCCTCCTTTCATAATTTTTATGTTGACTAAAACATAACTTAATAAGTCATTTTCAAAACATGGAATAATTAAAACATAACTTATGAGTCAACATGGAATAATTAAAACATAACTTATGAGTCCTTGCCATAATTTATGTTGATTAAAACATCATTTTTAATTTATGTTGATTATAACATAATTTTATTAGTCCCTACTTTCATAATTTATGTTGATTAAAACATAACTTAATGAGAGTCCCTCCCAAAACACAGAATATAGAGATAGGTTAGGTGGGTCAATTAGAGTTATCTTATTTTTGAACTTTTGATTAGCTGAAAAGGTTGATTGGACTAATAAGTTTTAGTTGCAGGTGACTATTATAATTTTTTTTAATAAAAATAGTTTAATATGGAAAGTGTTTCTTTTATATATAAATAGTTTTCCAACTTTTTAAAATGAGGCAAATAATAAATGACTTAGGGCTATCTCTTATACATAATGTTTAATCAATGAGGTAGTTCGATATATTCAACTATAAATCGTTGAATATTGAAATGATAAATTTTAAATTTTAAATCGATCCAGATTATTTAGAGAATGAAATGAAGGTGGAGATATAACAATGAAATACATGGAAATATTGTTGTAATACCCATGTTTCCCCCAGCTTGTAAGTAATCGTTAATTATGATTACCATTCTATGGCATGTGAACAATGTAAATGTATTATTGTTTAGATTGTCAATAACCGACTGTGGGGGTGAAGCCTTAAAGTACTGGCCAAGACATCACTAGAGGAAAGAGTGAGGAAACTATAGAGAGGATTCATTATGTCAAATGACCCAAATTCTCCTTGCTGAAATAATAAGCCTCATCTTGATCCCAAAAAAGAATCTTTTAATGAAAGAAGGACTGGTGGTTGAAAAATAAACTACCCCAATGAATGGAAGCATGGGGGGTCTGGTTGAGAAGACAAAAAATTGCCAACCCGAAGTACCATAGAACGCAGTTTCCTGTAGACCTAGATTGACCGGAGTTCCTTCTGACAGAAGGAATATGACAGGTCCAAAATATCCTTGGGGAAAAAAGTAGAGGGTGTATAAGAGAAGAGGATATACCATTCAAAAAGAGGAAGAGCGTGTGAGGCTCTCCAGCTAAGAAGAAGAACTGAAAGATTAAGTTGTTCTGGTTATTGGAGAGAACCAGAGGAGGAATTTGATCTTCGAGGAAGAGAATCATTGAAAGGAATGTACTAGCGCATGTGATAGAAAGATAAGAGAACTCATGGAAGAGTTATAAATTGGAACATAGAAGACTTGAAGCCCAAACTAGAGCAAAATAGGGTCACAGACTTGGTGTTGGTTGGAAAGAAATCGGTGCTTGAAGGAGAGGGTGTCAAAGGATAGTGTGGTTGTGAAGAGACTCTCTTGCACATAGGAAATCCAGCTAGGAAGGCATCTGATAAGCCCCATGGAGGCCCTGAGCTTAGTGGGAAAGAAGGGAGACTTCTACTGCTACTAGAGAGGTGGAGAAGAGTAATCTCTCTGATACCTTTCTTGAATTTGGAAAGAGAACCCAAAAAACCTGACTTGAGAAGAAGGTTGTGAGCTTGATGCTGAGGGAGCATCTGATAAACCTTGCAGAGGCTGTGACAGAGAACGGATCTCTCAAAAATTGCAAAAGTTCCCTAGTGATTTCATGGCTTGGAATGGGAGTGGCCAGAGCGCTAAGAATGAATTCCTCTAAGCCTATGGTTGGGTGGAAAGGTGAACACCCACAGTCAGTTGGTTGGTGATTGAATGTAATAGATAAGTATTTCATATACCCCGTGTACTAGAATTGAAATGAGTGGTTGGATGTCTATGTCTATGACTAAAATTTGCATTGCAGGATTAATATTAGTAATGCTTATTGTTCTTCTGTGAACCCTTGCATTTGAATGGTTTATGTTTGCCTCTTCTTAGCAGCAAGAGAACTATTAGACATGGGTCTTCAAATGAAATTAGGAATGAGATTATGGTTTTCGTGCTGGTTGGAAAATCCTTAAGGGAAATTTTCCAAGGATTGGTTTTGTAATATAAGAGTCGGGGAAGACTTCGTTGGAATGATTCAGTCCTGTCGATCCCTCGAATTTACCTTCGCATGTTAATAAATTCGATATCTATGGATGGAGGGTGCCTTCCTCAAACCATTCGTCTATGTGACCGAGTGCTCATGCCCATGACCCTAACCAAATCACAGCTAAGAGTTGAGCATGTAGCCCAAAAACCTGTCAGGGAATCTATATGACCAGGACCTTGGAACCCTTCGCTAGGTCCGAAAGGAGCTAATTTATATTTTCTGCGGGACTCCAGGAGTCTGAAGCTTAGGGATATTATAACTTTTACACTTGAAAAAAAAAACAAAGGAAACCTATGATCTGGATTTTATGAGCAGAACGAAATGACTACATATTATTAACAAATGCTTAACACAAAATAACAGAGATACAGTAAAATTGGTTTTCTATTCAATAAGGAAATAAGATGAAACTGTAAAATGCAGCGGAAAACAAGCATGTTGGAATGGTGACAGCTTATCACTAAGAAGAGATGTGACAGTTGCGCTCATTCACAAGAAGATGATTACAATGAGGCTCTGAAGGCTTTTTTACAATAAAAAGGAGTGTAAAAAACCCTAGACATCCAAAAACCTAACCCTGGTAGATGAAGCGCCAAAAGTCATGTGGGCCCTGTTTGGGAAAGTCAGTACATCAACTTCATGGGGTCGTAACTTTTGCATATGATCTTCGTTTTAGGCGTACGATAGCCCATTGGAAATATATATCCGACTACAACTATTGATGAAAATATCATGATGATATTTTTCGACTGTGACATACCAAAAAAAACATCATTTAGGGCCTCAAAATGGCTCCGGAAGTTCAGGACCCGAAAAACTGTTAAAAATAGTAAATTACCAAAAATGCCAGAAATTTGTTTTGAGCCAACTGGAAAAGGTGGGTGGCCACTGACATCCACCTGGATCAACCTACTGGTACAGTTACCAAAGAGGTTGATCGACATCTGGTGGTTTCCTTAACTGTGACCGTGGGATCTAACCCATCGTTAAACCCTGATCAACTTCTCAATCGTGAAGTAACACGAACCGTAGATATGAGGATATTCAGGATCTCCCCTAATCGTTGGATTGATGCTATGGTCATTCGACATTGATAACCTCTGGGAGTAAACTAAATAGCCAAACCCCCGAATGCTGAACTTGAGAAACGATGAGGACCGTCGATCCAAGGATGCTTCGAGATCTCTCTTGACCGTTGGATCTAGACTGTGGTTAGTCGAACACTGACCACTCTAGGAGTAAAAAGGAAACTAAATAGTCAAACCCTTGAACGCTGAAGTCACGAAGAAATGAAGGCCATAGATCTATGGATCTACGTGGACCTATCTTGAACATGGGATAAAAGTGTATTGGGAGATTGTTGGCAGGAGTTCGAACTTCGGAGCTCCAGGCGATTTTGCAGGTAGAAGAGGTTGGAGGCTGCCATAGGCTGTCAGTCTGTAGTGACGTGGCACGCTGACATCACCTTTGGTGATGTGGAGCCATGTTTGAAATGCCATGTGTCAACTTGATTTGTGATTTTTATAGACCTTATATGCCAATTGGAATGTGACATGTGTCTTCCATTGGTAGGGCCACGTTTCATCTTCGTATTTTACCACATGTCACCCCCTAGTGTGTAGTTGCTTGACCTAATGGCTAATGGGACCCCGAGATTTCGGGAGTTCAGAACTCCAAGAGGATTAGGGTGTTAGAACATATACTCCAATAGGGTTGAAGGTCAAAACTACATGGAAAGACCTCAGGACTTCGAGAGTTTTGGGGGTATGTTCATAGCAACATGATAAGGAAGCTTGCTGAAGGCCAAAGCCACATGAAAGGATTTTTGGGTTTCGGGACTCTGAAGGATATGCAAGTAGAGAAAAGGGCATTCAGTGCCGGAGCGACGAACGTCGAAATCCATTAAACCTATGTGTTGACCGAGGGAAAACCTCAACCATTGGATTTAACGGTGGATTGATCTCCACCATAGGTGCTAGGAAACTCTGAGGCTTTGGGACTCTGTGAATGTTTCAGACATGGACAGGAAGGATGAAGGGTCGAAGGCCTAGTAACCGTGAAGGTACGGGGAACATTCCCTGTAACCTCCCCTCTAGTGGCCATGTCATCACTAAAGGATGACAACCTTGGTCGAGTCTGTGCTAGGTGGGATAGTATGGATGAGGTGAACCCACGTGGGTGCCACATCTCCTTTGACCAATGATCCTTGAAGAGCTTCGGAAGGGCATAACTTCCAATCTAGAGCTCGGATTTGACCATGGTAACAGTCATTGGAAATCTCTCAATGAGTTGAAGATGATGGAGATCTGTAGAAGAGGATTCAAGATGATTGAGAAAAGTGAAATTTGTATACCCCATCCCTTAAAAAGGTACTTAGGGGTCGGGTGTCTTACATATTGGTATCAGAGCGGGCAACAACACTTGGCCTACTTGGGCTCATGAAAGAGTCAAGTGATTATTTTTCTTTCTTAGAAAAATTTAAGGGAGAGGGCACCCTGCCCTACCCTATCTAGTAGAGAATTATTCAACTATAGAATCCCCAACATCCAACTGGGTTATGCCACATAAAAAAATTCAAACTGTTTACAAAATTAAAACATATAGAACTCTACAAATGCACAGGTTCATAGAAAATAATAATAAAAATGCATATGCAACACACACAGGAAAAACCCATAAAAATAAATACATACATAATAGTGCAACATGTGATTTAACACAAAATGGACACTTATCTTGGTAAAAATATCACCAACTACATGTAGACATTCCACGTTCCTCCCAGCCTTAGACCACACTGCTAAAAAATCTCAGCAGTGGGTCACCCCCGAGCTGGGACTAAACTCCACCCGAATAAATTTCCCTAACCAGGACGATGTATCTCAGACAACAGGAAACAACTTTTTCACAGGTGCCAACTCAAACTAACAGCCTACATTCCCTCATTCCCCACATGCCTATCCCACCCCAGGAAGTGTGCCCCTTCTCTGCTCAACAATCCTTCGATTGCCCCACTTCCTTTTAGGGCTTCAGCAACAGGTTGGACATGAAGTCTCAGAGCCCTGCAGTTACAGTTTGGTACCTTCAGGAAATCAATTCCCAACAGTTCTCTCACCTATAGAGAATTTCTCATGGGCCTGACAACCGACTTCTTCAATATCCCACGGGCCTAACAACCTGCTTCTTCAATCCAAATCCTAAGCTAACCAAGTACAAGTACGACTACATGTACATGTACAGTGATAGGAAGGTACAAAGGATAGTTGAACAAGTGAGTGAATGATGATGGAATGAATGGAAAATGAACTAAGGCCAAACTATATATATCCATGTTCCCAACTTGAAACTTCTCATGTTGAGAACTACTTTGGCCCAATTGTCCCCATCCTTAGAAATTAGGATAAAATAATTATCCATACTTTATACTTTAAGGAATATTAATATAATATCCCTTTTTGGCTTCATCTCCCTAGATTATCCCTTATCCTTAATTTTTATCCCCCTTTCCCTAACTAGTGGAGTTTAGTCCCCCATACTCTTTTATTGTGGTCGGTCTACACTCAATGATGTATTATATTAATGATAAGACATATAAAAAAATAAGCTCACTGGAGTTTAGAATCTATGCTCTCCGGCCTAATTCAGCACATAAGCCTCCTAGCTTATAATACCTGGCTCACCAACCTATAAAACACAACATATAGACAAAGGCTCCATGGCCTCAAAATCACGTGCACTTAAGTTTGTTGTGCCCGGTATCTTGGAATGTGCACACTTCATCATTTTAGTGTGCAATACATGTGCACACTATACCATGGAAGTGATCCAGGTGGATATTAGTGGCCACCCACCTTTTCCAACTGGCTCAAAATAGTTTTCTGGCAATTTTGGTAATTTACTATTTTTAGCAGTTTTTCGGGTCTTGAGCTTCCGGAGCTGTTGAGGCCCTAAACGACGTTTTTTGGGGAAAATGAGGGAGAAACATGGAATTTCCTTCGATGTTTCTCACATCAAAGTTGTATTCCTTGGACAGATATTTCTAATGAGGTATTGAGAGCGTCAAACATAGATTGTATTCAAAAGTTACGACCCTGGGAAGTTGATGTACTGACTTACCCAAATGGGGCCCACATGACTTTTGGCGCTTCATCTCCTAGGGTTAGGTTTTTGGATGTCTAGGTTTTTTGACATTACTGTTTATTGTAAAAGGCCTTGAGAGCCTCATTGTAACCCATTTTCTTATGAATGAGTGCAGTCGTCACATCTCTTCTTAGAGGTAAGCTGCCACCATTCTAGCAAGATTGCTTTTCGCTGCATTTTACAGTTTCAACTTATTTCCTTATTGAATAGAAAACCAATTTTACTGTATCTTTGTTATTCTGTGTTAAGCATCTGTTAATAATCTGTAGTCATTTTTTTTATCATAAAATCTAGATCAGTGGTATCAGAGGGGTCTGCTCCTTGTCGTCTTAATGCATGTCCCCAACGAGGTCGGAGTACAAAGAATTGGGTCTCAAGATTGTTTCTCTTGAGGAAAAAAGATCTCGCACGCACAAGAGACCTCTCACGGTAGGAGAAAAGAAATATGACAGGACAAGAGATCCTTTCAAAATGTTTCTTGAGGAATCCCTCACGCAATAAAGGAATGAGATGATGGATAATTTCACGCAAATCCTTCGGCGGCTACAATAGGCGACACATCTTATTCAAGCGGAGGCACTGCCCCCTTCAAGGTAAAAATCAGCTTTGATATTCTTGTATTTGAAGGTCAGATAGACGCAGATGTTGTAGACAAGTGGTTGAATCTACTAGAAGGGTATTTTTCTGTCCACAACTTTTCGAATAGAGAAAAGATTACTTTTGTGCTCCTCAAAGTCGTTCCCCATGTCAAAGATTGGTGGAAAACTTTCTGTTAGAAAAAGGAAACAGAGGAACCCTTATTATTTACAGTCACAACCACGTGGGAATCCTTCAGGGATGTTATTAAGGAACAATAATACCCTGTCGAAAGTTATGACGACTTGTATACCAAATGGACCACACTGCGGCAAGAAAGAGACCAAGCAGTGCCAGAGTTCACAAATATATTCCATACCTTGTGCACCAAGATGGGTATAAAATATTCAGAGTGACATATGGTCCTCAAGTATCATGGTGCTTTGCATAGATACATCCAGACTGAAATGGAATTTCTTGACATCTCGTCCTTGGGCGTCGCCTACCGATATGTCATCAAAATCGAGGAGAAGCTCAAACAAAAGACATGAAAATTTGGGCCTGGGAACCCCTCAGAAAAAATGAGGAAAGGGCGGCCCCAACCCACAAAAAAAGGACAGAGAAAAGATGGTCAGTATCAGGAAAACTAGTCCAAGACACAATCAAATAAGGACACTAGAAAGATAAACAAATATACCGGGAAGTGGTGCAACTTCCATAAGAGCCCTTGGCATAACACTATTGATTGCCGCTCAAAGCAGTCGCTGGTGGCTGAAGTGAAATCCTATGAATCAGATGTGGGTTCTGACTCTGAGTCAAAACCAGAAAGGAGAAGACGGGTCATTGATGCGAAACCCAGTGCCACTGTTGCTACCACCAAGCTCCAGCCTGGTGAACTAGACAATCTAGAAGAAGGAGAGCACCTCTTCCATTCACAGATGTGGGTAAAAGGCACCCCGTTGCACTTCATTGTTGATGGAAGTAGCCAGAAGACCCTCATCTGAGTAAAGGTCATCAAGCGGCTGGCCCTGCTGACAACACCACACCCACAACCCTACACCATTGGATGGCTATGCCAAGGAAGCGATCTCTGCGTCAGCCAACAGTGTCGAATTTCGTATGACATCAAGCCCTTCAAAGATTAGGTATTGTGTGATGTTTCTCCTCTTGAAGTTTGTGATGTTATTTTGGTCCAACCTTATTTATGGAAATGTCATGTTGTATATGATTCTAGGCCTCATAGTTTTATTATTACTTTGAACAAGAAATTGTACAGGATACCTGAGGCAATCCCACCTAGTTCTATATCCTTGATCTTTGCTAAGTAATGCAGGAAGTTCATCTCTCATATGGGGAAGTTTGTCTTCTTCATGATTCACTCTCAGAATGATCTAAGTATCATAACCACGCCCAGGGTCTCTACGGCCGACCTCTCCACACAGCAGAAGAAAGTAGATAAGTTCATGGAAGAATACTCAGATATCTTCTCCTCACCTACTAGGGTACCTCTACACTGTCAGGTCAAGCACCCCATTGATATGACCCCCAACACACCACTGTCCAATGGGCCAGTCTATCACTGCTCTCTGTTAGATAATGAGGATAGCAAATGACAAATCCAAGAACTACTCCACAAGGGGCACATCTGTCCCAGCTCATCACCTTGTGGGAGCTCGATCATGCCGATACAGAAGAAAGATGGATGTTGGTGACTCTACATTGATTACTGGGCTCTGAATAAAATCACAGTCAGAAACTGGTACCTGATTCCTAGAATCGATGACCCCCTTGATCAACTCACAAGGGATAATTACTTAAGTAAGATTGATCTAAAGTCTGGCTAGCACCAGGTCCCGATAGAACATACATATGTATGGAAGACCACCTTCAATTCAAAGGAAGGCCTTTTTGCATGGTTGTTCATGCCCTTTGGTTTGACAAATGCTCCAGACACTTTCATGAGGATGATGGACGATATCATGTGACCATTCACCAATACTTTTGTAATGGTTTATTTGGATGACATTCTCATTTACAGTAAGACTTGGGAAGAACACTTTCAACATATTCAACAGGTTTTGTACACCCTACGATAGCACAAGCTATACGCCAACTTGGAAAAATGCTCCTTCTAAATGGACAGGGTCCATAACTTGGGCTACATCATTGATAAACATGGCGTACATGTGGATCCAGACAAGATCCAATTCATCCATGACTGGCCAGCCCCAGCCACACTCACTGAGCTTCAGAGCTTCTTGGGCCTTGCCAATTTCTACCACAGGTTTGTGTTGGGATTCTCTCATATTGCATGGGCCCTCAGCCAAATAACCAGGGGTGGTGGTAAGGAAAAATTTGCATAGGGCTAGTCCCAAAAACAAGCGTTCGATGATTTGAAGCAACGCTTGTGCTCAACCCCACTACTTTCATTACCACACCTGCAACAACCCTTTTAGATCAAGACATATGCTTCAAACTATGTTGTGGGTGTCGTTCTCACTCAGCACGGCCACCCCATGGCCTATCATAGTGAGACACTATTAGATGTTGTTTGTAAGTACCCTACTTACGACAAAGAAATGTACTCCATTGTGAAAGCCTACCACCAGTGGAGACATTACATTCTTGGGAAGGAGATAGTCATCCACACTGATCATAAGCCACTGCAGTTCATGTAGACACAAGGCAAATTGTAGAATGACCGCCATCAAAATTGGTCCACATATTTGCAGCAATTCCACCTCAACATCAATTATAAAACAAGAAGAACCAACCACGTCATTGATTGACTTAGCAGACCGTCAGTCACAACACTCACCACGGTATTACACTCTTACGGGCATGAGACCTCTGGATGGCCCCAACTCTATGAGACAGACCTGGACTTCACCACCACCTACCAAATGTTGGGTGCAAATGCAGTTGTCAATAATATCCATCTTCAGGATGGGTTATTGTGTCGTTTGGGCCACATCTGTGTTCCATCAAGCGAGCGAGTGAAGCTGATCTAGAAATCCCACTACAGTTGGGTGGTAGGACACTTTGACATCGAAAATACAGTGGCGATGCTACAAAAACATTTCTACTAGTCAAAACTTCAGGAGGTCAGCAAGTATATCAAGTTCTGCACTGCCTGCGCTATTGCCAAACCGACCACTAAGAAACAGGGTTTGTACACCCCTCTTCCTACTCCTGACAGGTCATGGGAATCCATCTCAATGGACTACATGTTGGGCCTCCCATCCACCAAAAAGGGAAATGACTATGTTTTTGTTGTTTTTGATCGCTTTTCTAAGATGGCGATTGAGGTTGCCTGCAAGAAGAGCATCATAGCAGAGGCCACTGCCAAGCTCTTCTTTGAATGAGTCTAGGTACATTTTGGAATCCCACAAACCATTGTCTCATATCGGTATAGTTGATTTCTCAACACACTCTGATCGAGCCTCTGGTAACTGTTGGACACCAAACTCACCAAATCCATGGCCTTCCACCCCCAGACAGATGGTCAAACCGAGGTCGTACATCAAATGATTGTGCATATCCTGCTCATGTATAATTCCAAGAACCCTCGCACATGCGATGAGATCCTTCCCTATGTCCAGCATAGCTACAATTGAGCCCTTCATATCTCAATCGGCCAAAACCCCTTTCAGGTGGGATTGGGATTCCAACCATTGGGTCCCATAGATGTTTCACTTCCCCTTGCGGTCACCTCGACTGACTCATATCCTGCTCCAATTGAAGCTAACAAAGCCACTCGGTTCATTGAGCGGATCTAGCACATCTACCAAAAGGTTCAGGATATCCTATAGAAGTCCAATTACAAGTACAAGCAACGCCAAGATCAACATCGGGTGCCACATAAGTTTCAGGTGGGTGACAAAGTTTAGTTGCATTTGTAGAAAGAATGCCTTACATGACCCCATCATAAGCTTCATCCAGTTCGTTATGGGTCGTACACCATCACCAAGGTTGTGGGGAATAATTATTTTGAGCTCAACATTCCTCCTTTCCTTGGCTTGCACCCAGTGTTCAACGTGGATCTCCTTCGGTCTTATTTCCCACCATTATTGGACACCTCAGAAGTAGCAGAACAAATGACACCAACAAATCTCAACCCCAACGGCATACAACAAGCATCCAGTGATCAGATTGTGGACACATATATCAAGGTCACTCGACAACAAAGGATCCAACTTTATCGAGTCGTCAAAGTAGGGTAGCTCCTGCACCAAGGCAAGTGGCTCACCCGGGGCAAAATTCAGTAGAAATTTCCTCATGTGATGGGGGAACTCAATGCAATGGAGACCATTGCTTCCTAAGGAGGGAGGATTGATCCAGGTGGATATCGGTGGCCACCCACCTTTTCCAACTGGCTCAAAATAGTTTTCTGGTAATTTTGGTAATTTACTATTTTTAGCATTTTTTTGGGTCCTGAACTTTCGGAGTCGTTTTGAGGCCCTAAACGATGTTTTTTTGGGAAAACGGGGGAGAAACATGGAATTTCCTTCGATGTTTCTCACATCAAAGTTGTATTCCTCTGATAGATATTTCTAACGAGGTATTGAGCGCATCAAATGGAGATTGTATGCAAAAGTTACGACCCCGGGAAGTTGATGTACTTCCTTACCCAAACGGGTCCCACATGAATTGTAGTGCTTCATCTCCTAAGGTTAGGTTTTTAGATGTCTAGGGTTTTTGACATTACTGTTTATTGTAAAAGGCTTTGAGAACCTCATTGGAACCAAGTTTCTTGTGAATGAAAGCAACCGTCACATCTCTTCTCAGAGATAAGCCGCCACCATTACAACAAGTTTGTTTTCCATTGCATTTTACAGTTTCAACTTATTTCCTTATTGAATAAAAAACCAATTTTATTGTATCTCTGTTATTCTATGTTAAGCATCTGTTAATAATATGTAGTCATTTCATTCTGCTCATACAATCTAGATTAGGAAGGTGCATGCAAAAATCATATTTGCAACTCACCAGCTTAAGTACATTTGTATTTACATTTACAATTTAGGTTCGGCCTAAGGGTATTACATTCCCCTCCCTCTTATTTATGCATTGTCCTCAATGAAATATATACACATTACAACCAAAATTTCAAAAATTCTAAAAACTATGTGGGTATTCTTCTCGCATAGCATCCTCATGCTCCCAAGTTGCATCTTCAGGACCGTACCAGGACCATTGGACCCTTACTAGCTCTATGGCTTGATTCCAGATTTGCTCGATCTTTCGGTCCAATATGCACACCAGATGCACTTGAAAGGAACCTTCTTACTCCACTTGAATCATATTCCAATCAATGACATGATTAGCATTAGGTATATACTTTTGAGCAACGATACATGGAATACATTATGAATAGACATTGATGCAGGCAAGGAAATCATTTATGCTACAGGCCCAATCCTTTCTAGGATTTCAAATGACCCACAATAGCAAGATGCTAACTTTGAACAATTTCCCAATTTCAGGGAACTTCTGTTGGCCTTTACTTTCAAGAATACATGGTCACCCACTTTAAATTTCCTGTGAGTTCTTCCCTTATCACCATAGTTTTTCTGCCTATCTTGGGAAGCCTTTAAATTTTGTTTTATTTTCAACATTTTCTCTTCCATTTCCTTGAGTAATTATGGCCCAACTACTGCTCTATCTGTTGGGTTGTCCCAACTTACCGGTGTGTTGCACCTTTTGCCATAAAGTGCCTCAAATGGGCTCATCTTTAGAGATGTTTGGTACCCATTGTTATAAGCAAACTCTACTAAGTGTAGGTAGTCTTCTCATTTTGATGGTTTATCCATCACATACATCCTCAACATATCCTCAATCACTTTATTCACCCTCTTTGTTTGTCCATCTGATTCTAGATGATAAGTTGTACTAAAATTCAAATTTGTTCCAAATCCCTTAAATAATCCTTTTCAAAAATTTGATGTAAATTTTGGATCTCTGTCAAACACAATTGTCTTGGGTATACCATGTAATCAAGCAATTTCTCTCATATAAACATCAGCAATGTTGGATGCCTTGTGAGTGAGCTTTACTGGAATAAAATGGGCAGCTTTAGTAAGATTATCCACCACTACCATAATAGAATCATGTTGTTTGTTTTTTCAAAGAAGTCTGGTGATGAAATCCACTGTTACAACTTCCCATTTCCACTCAGGAATGTGTAATGGCTGCAGCAAACCAGCTGGGTGTGTATGCTCAGCCTTTACCTTTTGACACTCCAAACATTTGGCAATAAAATCAACAACTTCTTACTTCATTCCTGGCCAATAATAGTGTCTCTTGACAACTGCAATAGTTTTTTGATAACCTGGGTGTCCAACATAAGGTACATTATGCATTTCTATCAATATCATATTTTTCAATTCCTAGCAATTTCGTACATAAATTATGCCCATGTACATGATAATTTCATCATTTTCTAGCTTATAGTCTTCAATTTTCTCCTACAAAATACCTTCTTGTATTTTTGTTATTAATTCCTTGCATTGCAAATCTGATTTTGCAGCCTCCATGATTTTGTCTTTCAAATATGAATGGTACATGATAATGCTTGTATCATACAACTCATGCACTCTTCTCTTGAGTGCATCAGCCACCTTATTCTCTTTCCCTTTGATATGCTTTATATCTAAGTCATATTCACTGAGAAATTCTAGCCACCTACTTTGCCTAACAGTTAGAGTCGGTTTTCCAAATAAATATTTCAATCCACTATGGTCTGTCCTCAACTCGAACCTTTTTCCCATGAGGTAGTTCCTCCACATATTCAAGGCATGCACTATGGCTACTAGCTCCAAATCATGAGTAACATAGTTCTTTTCATGCTCCTTAAACTTCCTTGATTCAAATCATACAACATACCCATTTTGATTGAGGACTCCACCAAGCCCTTATTTACATGCATCAGTGCAAACAATGAAGTCTTAATTTGGATCAACAATCCTTAGCATTGGATCACTTGTTAATAAATGTTTCAAGTGTTGGAAACTCCTTTCACAATCCAATGTCCACCGAAACTTCACACCCTTCTTTTGTAAGGAAGTGATTGGGTGTGCAAACTTTGAGAATCTATCAATAAATATCCTATAGTATCCTGAAAGTCCCACAAATGATCTAACCTCTGTCACATTCTTTGGCACTGACCATCCTCTATTGGCCTCTATCTTCTTAGGGTCCACTGTTATCCCTTCCTCTGAAATGATATGTCCCAAATAATGAATTTGCTTCTGGTAAAATGAACACTTGCTCAATTTGGCATACAACTGATGCTCTATTAATACTTGTAATATCATACTCAAGCGTTTTCCATGCTCTTCCTTCAACTTAGAATATAAAATAATTTCATCTAAAAATACAATGACAAACTTATCTAAGTATTCTTTGAAAATACCATTCATTAAACACATGAAGACAACTAGTGAATTTGATAACCCAAATGGCACCATTGTGAACTCATAATGACTATACCTTGTTCCAGAAGTAGTGTTGTTGATGTCTTGTTCTTTAATTGTTACCTGATGATAACCTGACCCAAGATCAATCTTGGAGAATATTTTTTTATCTTTCAATTGATCAAAGAGGTCATCGATCCTTGGAAAATGATACTTATTCTTCATAGTTACTTTGTTCCACTACCTGAAGTCATTGCAAAGTCTCAATGTTCCATCTTTTTTCTTCACAAATAAAACTAGGGCACCGCAAGGTGACACACTTGGGTGTATATACCCCTTCTTTAGGAGCTATTCAAGTTTCATTTGCAACTCCTTCAGTTCTGGTGTACTCCTCCTGTAGGGAGTCTTGGATACTGGAGCTGCTCCAGGCATCATATTTATGGAGAAATCAATGTCTCTTTTAGGGGGTAATCCCAGTATTTCTTTAAACGCATCTTCAAACTCTTTTAGGACTGCAAATTCTTCAATATTTGACACCCTATCTTTAGGAGTTTCTCCCATATGAACTGCAAATATTTGACACCCTTTTCTGTAACTTTTCTTCAATTGCAATGGTGAAATTTATCTGGTTGTTACTCCCCTGGAAATTCCATGTATTGTCCTTAGGTTCCCTTCCTCATCTAAGCAAGTAAATTCCTTGTTATGATAGTCTAGGTTAACATGATTTTAGTCCAACCAATCCATCCCAATTAGACATTCATAGGAACCAAAAGAAAAGATGTTCAAATCTGCCCTGGTGTTTAATCCATTCATGTCCACAAGACATGACTTAATCATCTCATTAAATTTTCTTTTGGCTCTGGTAGCCAACTGCACCAATCAAGATTTTCCATGCTTGCTTCTTGGAAAATGCAAACTTTCCACCATCTTAGGATCTACATAACTATGACTAGCTCCTGAATCAATTAAAATAGTAATGGTTTGGTTGTTAATCATACATACCACTTCAATCATATGTGACTGATGCTTTACTTTCTTGTTTTCCAAGGCTGCATAGATCCTTAGTACATCTATTCCCATGTTCTCCACTATTTTAGCTTGTTGTACATTGTGAACACTCCTCACTTTTTCACCTCTGTGAGGAAAATCTCTATACATATGATATCCTTTACAACCCCGATATTGAATAGGTGGTTTCCTTGGCCTTTTCCCATCTATATCAATCATTTTGGGTTCTCTAGATGTTGTATGTCCCTCATGACTATTTCTGAAGAATGGTGGCTTAGTACCCTTCTTCATCTAATCCATCTTGAATTTCTTCTTGTCTTCCCAAGATTTTTGGAAAGTTGGCCTTTCTTTTTGTTGATCATATAGGCATTTAGATCGCCTTATGGTATCCTCGAATGTCTTGGGATCATCATACTGTATTTTGTCACTAATGAATGATGGCAATCCACTCAAATACCTCTGAATATTAAATCTCTCATCCTTGATGAAAGAAACATACTTCAGCAGTTCTAAAAACCTTCTTCCATATTCATCTATGGTCATACTCCCAAGGTTGAGTTCAAAGAACTCTTTCATTTTATTGTCATAGTATCTCTTAGTCAAATATTTCTTTTCAAAATACTTCATGAAATCCCTCCAAGTAACATTTTTTCGCTTCAATTGTGATGCACCTGCACAAGATGATCCCACCACATGGATGCCTTTCCCTTGAGTTGATATATGAAAATTATTCCTTCTGCATGAGAAGAATAATTATGAAATTGAAAATATTTTCTCATGCCCAACAACCATGTCTTTGTATCTTCATCCTTCTTGTGCTCACCATCAAATGTAGGATGTTTGATTTTGTTCATTTATCCCCGTAGCTCATCCACCCCAGACCTATTATTGTTCCTGACAGGGTATGGACTTGATTTGTTGTGTTCTCTCCTATTGGAATGCCTCAAGGAGTGATGGTGATGTCTCCTAACACTTCTTGTTCTTCTTTTCTCATCAGGAGACCTGTGACTTCCTGATTTCCTTGAGTCACTCTCCTTATCCAATTTATTTTCTATTATGTTCAAGATCTGCATTAACTTCATGTTGAAGTCCTCCTGCTAATCCTTGGATTTCATAATCATTTCATTATCAACCTTATGACTTTGGACATCCTTTTGCAAATTTTTAATGGTCTCTACCATATTCATGTTTTCTTCCTTTCCTTCTCCATGTCCATTTGAGTTTGTTCCTTCAATGCCCATATGAACATCCTTCCCTCTGATCTCATATTCCTAACAAATTGACTGAACAAATCAATTTTCTAAATTAATATTTATATTCTATTGTCCAATATATTTCCAACGCTTGCTTCCATGCTCAATTCCGAGTCTTGAGCAGAAAGTTATGGTTATTTGAAAATTGTCCATTGATTCTTCTGTTCACTTCAACTTGGTGAAAATATGTGTTGTAATTATGCATTTTTGCAATTAATCC
Organism: Picea glauca; assembly: GCA_000966675.3. NCBI lineage: Eukaryota > Viridiplantae > Streptophyta > Pinopsida > Pinales > Pinaceae > Picea > Picea glauca. The sequence goes on along the minus strand of JZKD02S2251585.1, from coordinate 185,818 downwards.
ATTATATTTTTGGTAGGAACTCAATTGAGTTTCTTCATATACATATTTTGAACAGTTTTTCCAAGTTTCACCTATTTCTAGGTTCTGGGCTGCTAGTTACAACCTGCTGAAGTTCTAGGCCAATTAGTGTTTTGGTCTGGAATGCTACATGCACCTTATGTGCCATATTAAATATTTTTAACATCCCCATCATTTTAATTCACCTCCACGAACGTGTTCTATGGTTCAATATCTTTCCATATATTTCTCATGTGCCTCAATCTGATTCTGTATCAGAAAGTTATGGCCCTTCGAAGTCAGACGTGTCTTAAAATTTATCCTCCATTGTTTGTCCTGTAACTTTTTCATAAAAGATTTTTTTGATGAATGGTTTACACCATTATAAATCTCTCTCTGGGTTTCTCTTCCAATACTGCGCACACCACGTACCCCAATATTATGCTTGCGCACACCCAATCCACACTGCGCCATGTTAAATTTAGTGTGCACATCTGCGCATTATTATTTTTTGTGCTTCCCTAGTTCTGCTTCGCGCAGTGCCAAATTTAAAGGCGCACACCCACACACCATAATTTTTTTCACATTACCACTTTGCACCACCAAATGCCAAATTTAAGTGTGCACACCCCACGCATTACCACTCTGCACCCCACGGGGCCTAATTTAAGTGCACACACTCACACACCATTATTTTTCACGCATTACCACTCTGCATCGTGCGACGTCAAATTTAAGTGTGCACACAACGCACCCTTGTTTTCCACATATCACAAGATTTTCACTATGAATCATGCAGTTTTAGTGTGCACACCTATGCGCATTCATTTTTCTGTGCATCAATTCCTTGTGAATTCTGCTACAGAAATTGGAGCTTTTGCCAAACATTTCTCAATTTTCACTATGAATATTCCACAACTATGAAATTTGTTCAATTTCACTCCATCCACACCCATTCAACTTCTACAACAAAAAACCGTTGTTGGTTGAAATTCTTGGAATGAAATGTTTCCCAAACTCAATTCACGAATTGAGAATTTTAATCAACTAATATCGCTCCATCCATCATGGCTTCCCTATAACTTCAAATTCGACCAATTCCATGTTTGAATTTGCCACAATAGATATTAAATTATGAATATCTCACCATTTGGCCAAATTTCTCAATTTTCCCATGAATTTAACAACAAAAATTGGGCCTTTTCCCAATTCCACGCAATTGCTTCTAAATTTTACCATGGACGCACTATAATTTGAAATTTGGCCACTTCGAAATCAATTCTCTATGAAATTTAGCTTCAAATAAACTTGCACAGCCCATCCAGGCTCAGTGATGAAAACTGGAGCTCTGATACCATATTTTAGCATCCCCAGCATCCAACTGGGCTATGCCACATAAAAAAATTTGAACTTTATACAAAATTCAACCATATAGAACTCTACAAATGCACATGTTCATACAAAATAATAATAAAATACACATGCAACACACACAGGAAAAACCCATAAAAATAAACACATACATAATAATGCAGGATGTAATTTAACACAAAATCGACACTTATCTTGGTAAAAATATCACCAACTGTGTGTAGACCTTCCATGTTCCTTCCAGCCTTAGACCATACTACTCACAACTCTCAGCAGTGGGTCACCCTCGAGCTGGGACTAACCTCCACCCAGGTAAAGGAATTCCTAACCAGTCTAATGTATCTCAAACAACAAGAAACAACTTTGTCACATGTGCCAACTCAAACTAACAACCTACAACCCCTCATTCCCCACATGCTTGTCCCATCCCCGGAAGTGTGCCCCTTCTCTGCTCAACAGTCCTTCGGCTACCTTACTTCCTTTTCAGGGCTTCAGCAACAGGCCCGATAGGAAGTCTCAGAGTCTTGTAGCTACAGTTTGGCACCTTTGGGAAATCAATTCCCAACAATTCTCTCACTTAGATATAATTCCTCACGGGCCTAACAACCTGCCTCTTCAATATACCACGAGCTTGACAAACCACTTCTTAAATACATCTCCTAAGCTAACCAGGTACAGGTACAAATACAAGTATAGCTACAGGTATAGGTATAGTGATAGGAAGGTATGAAGGACAACTGAATGAGTGAGTGAATGATGATGGAATGAATGGAAAATGAACTAAGTCCAAACTATATGTATGCATGTTCCCAACTTAGCACTTGTCATGTTGAGAACTACTTTGGCCCACTTTTCCCCATCCTTAGAACTTAGGATAAAATAATTATCCATACTTTATACTTTAAGGAATATTAATATAATATCCCTTTTTGGCTTAAGCTCCCTAGCTTAGCCCTTATCCTTAAATTTTATCCCCCTTTCCCTAACTAGTGGAGTTTAGTCCCCCATACTCTTTTATCGTGGTTGGTATACATGCAACGATGTATTATATTAATGATAAGACATATACAAAAATAGGCTCACTGGCCTTTAGCATCTAGGCTCTCCGACCTAATTCAACACATAAGCCTCCTAGCTTATAATAATTGGCTCACCATCCTATAAAACACAACATCTACACAAAGGATCGCTAGCCTAAAAATTGTGTGCACTTAAGTTTGTTGTACGCAGTATCCTGGAATGTGCACACTTCATCATTTCAGTGCGCAGTACATGTGCACACTATACCATGGAATGTGCATGCAAAAATTATATCAACAACTCACTAACTTGAGTACATTTGTATTTGCATTTACAATTGGGGTTCGACCTAGGGGTATTACATCAACCACAGTCCGAGATGGGTCGGAAGAAAGTCATATGACTAGTTTACCAAGGCTAAGATGAGCCTGTTGAGAGTATTACTGCCATATGTAAATTATCTGCATAAGTTCCTTGAGGAAAAGGATGCAGATTAAAATTCAGTTGGGATTTTACCCAACGAGAATGAATCATGCTAGACTGTGGCAGAAGAAGCCTATCATTTATTTTGGAGAAATCATAGCCATTCCTACAAAAGAGGGATTATGCCGAGGGGAATTAATAATAAAACTTGGATGCAAATGGCATAAACCTGTTTTAAGGAGTACTTGAGTCTAGAAGGAAAATGAACTAAATAGGTGGCAGGAATTGCCTAAAAAGTGGGCTTGTGAAGCCTCTGTTAATTAAAAGTGTTGATTAAATGAAGGATTTGGAATTGGTAGAAAAATCCTCCATGTCTAGAGGCCTTATTGGAGTAGGTGAGATCAACCTACTTGACCTGTTATAACTTTAAAAATTCCTACTGGGGTAATCCCTCTTTGTAAAATAAAAGAAGTCATGAGGACTGAGAATGAACCTCATGGAAGAAGTGAAATGACATGAGTAAGTTCAAAATATCATGCTTGTTCTAGGGAAGTGTGTATCCCTATTAACTTAAGGGTGTTTCTCAGAAAGAGGAATGGGTCTGCTGACCATTTTCTGAAAAGGTAGAGCATGTGCAACTCTCTGGATCTAACGGAAACTGAGAAACAAAGTTGTTTTTGAGTGAAGGAATTGTTGGGAAATGTTTTTTCTAATCAAGATGATAAACAGAGTTGCATAAATATGGAGTGATTGAGCGAGCAATCACAACATCCTCCCTTGCTTGGTGGATAGAAAACTAATCTACCAAAATTCATGTGCGAGGAGGAGAGTGACCTCCATCCCTGATTGTTACTGAATATAAGGAATAATTCTATGTGTAATGGTTAAGTTTGATCTACATTTATAGCCTATCTTCTATTTTAATGAGAATAGGAAAAACAACTAGAACCTCTACAAAATTTTAAAAGGAAAGACATGGACTTTCTACCCAAGACTAATTATGATCTAGAGATACTATGGAGTTTTGTATTAAAATACTTAGTAAGTAACATGCTTCAAAAATTGTATTTGGGATTTAAGGAAATAGTCCAAATGTTATTAGACATTAAAATTCATTATAAATGAGGTAAAATGGTTAATGAAATGTTAATCTTGAATGTGATAAGAGAAGTTTTGGAGCACTTCTATATGACCAATGGGGCAGATTGACATCTAGAGATGGATGGTATCCATATAAGGTATGACTTGATATGCTCAAGTAGTGGTGGGAGGTAATTTAGAAAAGGATTCCCTTGATAAAAACATTTGTTAACCAAAAAAAAATTGAGGCATGAAAAAGAAGCTTGATAAGTTGTCGTGTTTCCTTGGGCATTGTTGGAATTGCCCAAATGGTATTTTTGGACGGTTGAATAATTTTATAATACCATAGGCAAGAATATGTTATTGTTGGTTGTTGTCATATGGAAAGAGGGGCATAGTCATAAGCGAGACATGGTTATGACTATGTCTATTAAACTTGCCATGTGGATATCATGCGAATGACTGCAAGCTCTCAACTGAGAGGGAAGCTCAGTGTTGAGTGTCTTTATGAGACTTGTTATGAGAATGGCAGTAATATCCTTGGGAGAAGGATCTAGAAGTCTGGTATGTCCATGTGTAGGAATTACATGGAAAGGGGCAAGCAATAAGCTTGCATGATGACTGTTTAGTTGTGTTTATTTATGCCTGAGTACATGGATTTAATGCATCATAAGGTTTCTTGATATAAGGACTGATATTAAGACCAAATAGATATGAATGAATGATGTTAAAGGTGCAAATGATTCACATGTATGATGTATGAGTGAAATGTAAGAAAAGAATTTCACTTGCCAAGATTGAATGAATACCATGGATGCATGGCTGACTCTATTCTAAAGAGTCATGAAAGTTTTGTTTTGAATGATAGCTTGAGGGGAATGTTCTCCATTCCCTCAGGAAAGGCTAGTATAAATAGACGAAAGAGTAAATGATCAAGGATTCTCTATTGTCATTATAAGAGGCAACATGATTATGCCTTTAAGGATCACATGAGAATGATTGTGAACAATCATGAGTTGAATTATTTTAACGTAAAGATGTATGTGAGCTTTGAAATATACCTATGGTCGCTACACATAGGATTATGATTATGCATGTGGTTAAGTACATCATGGATGTATATTAACAAAACAAGGAATATATGTGGATAAATAAGCTTGATGCATAACAAAGATGCATGTTTCTATTCCTTATAGAATATTTTGTAAATAGTTGAAGCTAACTCAAGGTTGAGGCCATCAAAGATAGTGATGGATATGCAATAATGATGTTTAATGCTAAAGGGTTCCCTATGAAGGAACTGTGTAAAGACTCTGTCAGGAGAACATAATCACAACCTTAATGACTGCTGAGAATTAAGAAGTGATCTACAAGCCTATTTATATAAGAACCTTGGATAACATTCTAAAACAAAATGCATGAGTGGAAGACTAACAAATGAATGTTGACCATTCTGATAACTGAATAGTAATGTGCAGAATGCACGAATTCATGATTCGTTACGAACAAAAAGTTTGCTATTGGAGCATGTTGATGTATCCAATAGGCTAGGGTGAGCCTAACGAAGGCTTCTCAAGGAAAATAGTATGGAGATTCCAATAGGGAGTAAATTGCAGAAGCAAAGAATAAGAGAAAAGGTGGAATAATTTTCTCACCCTAGAAACTCTGAATTGTTTAACAGAGTTGTAAGCCTTCGAAGAGAAGATGTGAAAACAAGTACAGCTAGAAAAAAGAAGAAGGAAAATAAATAAATTAGTAAGTTTGAATGAATAGGATTGGTTAAATTGTGATGGGTAAGGGCGGTGAGGCCTTGGAGTAACTTAGCTAGACTAAAAAATCCCAAGCTGTGTAGAAGGAGTTGGAAAAAAAAGGTGGGGAACGACCCTTAACTCCTTTCTTGTTGTAAATTATGTTTTCTCTGGGATGACAAACTGGTGTGATGATGAAAATAAATGTTTTGACACCATAGTAATGATGATTATATGATAATAGAAACAATTGAGAATTGTTTGTGTTGAACTCATGAAAACATTAAGGATAATGTGATGAAGTGCATAAAGATATGCTAGGATGATCCAGAATTGGATCCAGGAGCTAGATGGGGCTCAGAAAGGCCTAAAAACAAAAGTTCTCAAAATCTCTTCAAAACAGACTTGTGTGTAGGCCTCATTGATACGAACCCAACGCAACTTGAACGGGCTCAAACGAACATCGTATGCTCCAGATATCACGATCTATTCATTTTTCCAAACATGCAAAACATTTGATGATTGTATAGTCCATACAGTGCCACGTGGTAGATGATTGTACAGGTCGTACGACTGTACATTTGATGTGGCAGGGTATGTGGATGTTGATGTGGCAGCGTCTAGAGGTGACACATGGCACCGATTCATTGGCTAATTTTTTGTTTGGAAAAGTTGGTTTGGCATCCACAAGTTTGACCGCGTGACCTCCGACTAGGCGAATGGCTTGGCAGAGATGGGCTAGCTAGCCCGCCCGTGGTGTTACTTGATATGTATAGTGGCATTTTAATATTTAAATTGAAAAGGTTTTTTATATGGCGGAGGTTAGGGTTGGGGCTAGGCCCCAGCCCCCATCGCATAAGACCGTCACCATTGAACCAAAATACATACTTTATGGTGGGTTAATGCATAGGCCCCAGCTCTCGAATTATCGACTCCTATGTTGTATTATGGCACAGATGTTACATATGCCCTAGCTCCCCCGTGCTCTATCATGTTCCTTCACCATATGCTTCAGGTGTTAAATGGTTAGCAGATGTGTAGGCCTAGCCCCGGTCAGTCAAGTTAGCCCGCTGACCAAGGGCATGACCAGGACCTTGAATCCAGGGGCTTATCACATGTTTTTTTTGTGTGGGGGCTAGAACCAAGATACATGGGGATGCATACGACTGAGCGTTGAGGTCGGGGGGCTAAAGACTAGGGGACCAGCACACATAGTTTAGCGCTAGGCCACATGAAGCGCATCATGTGACCAGGAACTTGAGATAAAGGGGTTGTGCCCTATTTTATTTTCCAAGTGGGTTTTAAACATTATGTTATGATTTTTTTATTGATTTTCTCAGCATATTTCAGGGATTTTGCCCATTTTGGGGGGATATTGGGCCCTTTCTGAGGCCATATCTTGGGGGGAAGTTGGGAGATGGTTACCAAATTCATATCTATATAAAACAAGGGTTTTTGACGCTAAGAAAGGAGGTTCAAAATAGGTACATGATGAATATTTTCCAAGCCAAAGCCATTTTTATGCAAGGAAGCCATTGAGGAGAGCACCTTTGCGGGCCATTTCTGGGAGCTTTGGTCATCCGTTTTTAGTGCCATCAGTTTTGTTGGATTCTAGAGATATGGTAGAACAAGAAAATATCAGTTTGTAACCTTTTTTTCACTATTATGATGTCCTTTTAAAACTTTTAACATAAATAAGAAATCCTCACCCACTGAGACAAAGGCCCAGAGACATAGGCGAGATTGTCGAACTCTGTTATCACTTTGGTGTTTTATGGTTTGTTTTTCTTCATGTTTATTTCCAAATCTGTACATGTTTATATGGATTCTATGTTTCTTCTATAATTCTTACTCTTTCATTGCCATTTAAAAGATCTTTTCGGATCAAGTGGTATCAAAGCTTAAAACTCAACCATTGCCATTTAAAAGATCTTTTTAGATCAAGTGGTATCAAAGCTAGTTGACGTTTGGATTTGAGTTTTGCATGTTAACCAAGGAAAAGATACATCGTTTTGAATATAAACCATTGATTGGATTGAGAAAGAGAATTTCTCAAAGCGAGAAGATGGCATCGAAAGAGGGACTTTCTTAGGATGATAAAGAGTTTCGAAAAACTTTCTTCGCCATGTTGGAGATGATGAAGTTTTTGTATGAGGATTACTTGGAATGGAAGAGACCAGATATGGGTGAATCTTCAAAGGGAAAATGTGAAGAAGGAGAGGATCCTCCTCAAATTCCTCATTCACCTCCATATTCATCTCCTTCATCTTCAAGTTCAAGTTCTAAAAGCACCGCAAGAAAACATGTCCATAAACATAAGAATGAAATTCCTTTACTTAAACTTCATATTAAATTCGAATTACCCATGTATGATGGTGAAGACTTGACAATTGGGTCATACAGATGGAGGTTTATTGCAGTGTGCAATAGATCAAGGATAAGGCAACTTAGATTAAGTTGGCATCCCTTAGACTTGCAGGCACAACACTCATTTGGTGGCAAAGCAAGTTGCAAAATGGCATGCAACAAGTGGGTAATGTATTTCCATCATGGAAAAGTTTTTGTTTCTTCACTTAGAAAACAATTCTATCCTTTGGGTTATAAAGAGAAAGTGTTAATTGAATGGAAATCTCTTAAACTAAGAAAATGACAAACAATTCAATATTACACAGATGGCTTTTGTAAAATGGCATTGATATTAGATATTCCTTTACATACCCAAGAAACTCTTATGAAGTATATAGGAGGTTTACCTACACATATTCGAAATATTGTATTCATGTTGGACCTACTAATATCTATGAGGTTTACGTTCAAGCGACATACATTGAAGCAGGGAAAACAAAGGTTGGTGTATCAGGGGAATCATCTTCAAGGAAAGAGGACAAAAGGAAGTGGAATGGAAAGAAGACAAATTCAATGGAAACAAAGGCATTGAAATAAAAAGGGGCATGATGAGGACCGTTGTTGGTAATTGCATCCCGAGAAGAGACCGAAGTGGTTCAAAGAGAAGAAATGGAGGCAAACAGTTGCAGCTACAACATGACCAACAGACTTGGGATCGGATTCAGGTGATGAATCTAAGGTCTCATTGGTTGGTTTGACAGGTAAAATTGGTGATGTATTTGATGCTAAAAGTAAATTGTTTCACATAAGGGTCATAATGAGACATACTAAGGTCGACACATTGATAGATAGTGGATCTCAATCTAACTTGATTTCAGAGGAATTGGTTAAACAATTGGGATTAAACACTCAAATGCATCATAAGACTTACACACTTAAATGGATAAGCAACAATCATCAATTTCACATAACAAAGCAATGCACATTAAAGTTTTCAATTTTATCTAAGTTTGTGGACGAGGTAACATGTGATGTGGTGCCACTCAATGAATGTGGAATGGTCTTAGACAGTCCTTACTTGTATGATCGTAAAGAAATCTTCTACAGGGAAAATAATCAATATCACTTAACCAAAATAGGTCAAGAATATGTGGTTCATGCTCATCATTTAAAGGGAAATAAATCTCTTCAAACAATGGAACAATTAATAAAGGTAGCTCAAGTAAGAAACACACCTATAATTGTTTCCAATCAAGTAATCGATCTTAAGCAAGAACATGAGATGATTGTAAAATGGAAAATCAATGACACTTTTCTTCAAGATAAGCTAATGTCGTGCAAATATTATAAACATATCATCTCATTTGCAGTCATATTTTTTATGCTATCATTAGTAATGTTGTATACATGGATGATAGTGGCTTCAGTAAGATGTGACAGGGTACAAATGGCTAACAATATGTTGTCGGTTATCATGATTGTTTTACAGTTGATCTTGATGAGACAGGTGCACAGGATAGAGTTCAAAGACAAAGAACAAGTCGGGTGGCCTATCCTGAACTCGATGATTGGTCAGTAACCTTTTGGAGGACCAAAAGGTGTTTAGTGGGGAGGTGTGATCCAGAATTGGATCCATGAGCTAGATGGGGCTCAGAAAGGATTAAAAATAAAAGTACTCAGAATCTCTTCAAAAAAGATGTGTGTGTAGGCCTTGGTGATACGAACCTAACGCAACTTGAGTGGGCTAAAACAGACATCGTATGCTCCAGATATCGTGATCTATTCATTTTTCCAAACATGGAAAAAAATTGATGACTGTACAGTCTGTACAGTTCCACGTGGTAGCTTACTGTACAGGCCATACATCCATACAAGTTACATGGAAGGGTACGTGGATGCTGACATGGCAGCGTCTAGAGGTGACATGTGGCACCCATGCTTTAACACGATGAGCATGAACCACATAATCATGACCTGCTTTAGTGAATTGATATTGATTTTTTGTCCTGTAGAAGATTGCCTTATGATCAAATAAGTATGGACTACCTAAGATCATTCCACATTCTCTTAACGACACAACATCACAAGTTACT
>JZKD02S2251585.1:147676-174955 GCA_000966675.3 Picea glauca | reverse complement strand
CCCACATTTTGTGTTCCTTTTTGCAGCGTGCTTTGCCACCAGATAAGAGCTGTACCTGCAAGTCTCAAAGATGCCAACTTGATTTGTGTGGCCTCATCCTTGATCTGTTGCACACTGCAGTATACCTCCATCTACCTAATCCAGTTATCAAGTTTTTCTTCATTCACTTCACCATCATATATGGGAAACTCAAATTTTACATCAAGTTTTAACAATGGCATTTCATGTTTATTCATATGAACATTTTTCTTTCCACTATATTTAGAACTTGAACTTGAAGAAGAAGGAGAAGAAGGAGGTGTTGATGGAGGTGAAGGAGGAATCTGAGGATGGTCCTCTTCCTCTTCACTTTTTCCATTTGAAAAATCACCCAAAACTGGTACAAGACTTTCACCATCTTCGACATGGCAAGGAATGTTTTTCGGAACTCTTTCTCATCTTGAGAAATCCCTTCTTCCGATGCCATCTTCTCGCTGTGAGAAGATATTTTTATCAATCCAATTAATGGATTCTCTACAACAAGCTTGCCTTCACCATGCTGTAGATTTTCCCTGGTTAACATGCAAAACTCAAATCCAAACGTCAACTAGCTCTAATACCACTTGATCCGTCGGATCTTTTAATGAATTATGGTTGAGTTTTAATTTTTGCATGCGTTAATTAACCATTTGAGAAACTTAGCGAAAGAATGAGAAAATAAGATGAATCATGACAGCCATATATACATTTGTAGATCTGAAATGAAAGAATAAACAGAAAACCATAACACGGAGATTGATAACGGAGTTCGGCACAACTTTGCCTATGTCTCCAGGCCTTTTTCTCTGTGGGGGAGGCTTCTTTATTTCTGTTCAAAAGCTCAAAAGTACATCGATGCAATGCCAAATGGCTACAAGACTGATATGTTCATGTTCTTCCAGATCTCTAGAACCATGAAAATAAAACGACACGCAAAACAAACGTCCGGAGCTCCCAGAAATGATCCGACAGCGTCTCCTCCTCAAAAGCTTCTCTGCCTCAAACTGGCTTTGGCTTGGCTTCTCTTCAGCATAATTCTACTCTGAATTCCCCCTATGGCCTCAAACATGCCTTGGTTATATAGCTGGGAAAGTTGGTTGCTCATCCCCAACTTCCTCCCAAAAATTAGGCTCCAAAACTACCCAATAACTCCCAAAAATGGATAAAAACCATTAAAATAGGCTTAATTATAATTAAAACCCAAAATTGGTTACAAAAACCCACTTTATAGTTATAATTTGGTTAAAATTGGGCATAAGCCCCCTTTCTTGAGCGCGCGCCCCCTTGACAGGGTCATATGGGTTCATATGGCCAAGCGCTAGCCCAAAGGGCTAAGCGTTGGCCCCTCTCCATACAATACTTTGCAATATATGTTATAATGTGGGTTTTACAACATAAGAAATAATTTGGTGTATTGGAAAAGACCATTTCTTAAGGTGTTGGGTTTGGTGGTGGTCATGGGTTCAATCAAATCCCATGGACCCCAAAACAATTTTTTTAACATGCCACTTCAACTGATGACTAGGTGCCATGTGGCTGCCCATGACTGGGCCACGTGGCATCTCTCCATTTGCCGGATTAATGCCACTTGTCAGTTATTGACTGGTCCAGTTGCCTGCCACATGTCTACCTTGTCAGTGAACCTTCCCAATCACCATCAGCTAGAGAGTGCCACGTCATCTATTGCACAGTCAGCATGTTGATGTCATCAGCTTTGACTTTTTGACAAGTTGACCTTTGACTTTTTACCTATTTGGGCTTTCGATCAGAATGTGATAACTTTCGCATACAGAACCTGTTTGAAAAAGTAAATATACCACCAAAATCAAGAAGACGAGACGAACACAATGGCGTTGGTTTCGTCGGATTCTGAGCACTTTCATTTTTTAGCATTTTTCAAGCCCTGTCAGGCTTCTGGATCCGATTTTGGATCAAGTAGTGGGCTCTACGTCGATGATTTGTCTTTTACCAGTATTTTCAGAATCAGATTCTGAATCAGGGTTTGGCTCCTTGTCTTTGATCTCGTCCACCAATGACTGTTTTGAGCGACATTCATCGATGTTGTTCCAGGGGCTTTTGTGGAAATCACTCCATTTTCTGGTGTCCTTCTTCATCTTCCTGTGACCCTTCTTTTCCTATGGATTAGACTAGTTTTCAGGAAGTTGTTTGTTAGGGTCGTCTTTATCATACTTTGGTTATGGCGTATTTGCAGAACCAAACTCTCGTTTGTTCTGGTGCTTACATTTCTGCTTGATTTTAACAGCATATCGATAAGCAACATCGAGTGATGAGATGTCCATAAAATCCATTTCAGTTTGGATGTATTTGTGTAGAGCCCCACGATATTTCAGAACCAAATGTCATTCAGAGTATTTGATACCTAGCTTGGTGCAGAAGGTATGGAAGGTATTGGTGAACTCCATAACTGCTTGGCCCCTCTCTTGTCGCAATATGGTCCATCTCATGTACCGGTCCTCATAGCTGCCAACAGGGTAATATTGTTCCTTTACCGCATCCACAAACAAATCCCAAGTGTGCTCGGCCCCATATATTCTGGACTCCTTTGTGGAAATTTTCTCCCAGTAATTTTCCCACCAAGGTTTGACATGGGGGAGATATTTAAGGAGTGCGAAGGTGATATTTTCCCTGTCATAAAAATTATGAATAGAGAAATAACCTTCTAACAGATTTAACCATTTGTCTAGGGCATCCGCATCTATCTGACCTTCAAATACGAGAATATCAAAATTAACCTATACCTTGAAAGGAGAGGTGCTTCCAAAGTGGTTGTTTGATGAAGATTCGCATGTTTCTATCGGCAGGCATTGAAGGATGTGGGACAAATTCTCCATCATTTCGTCCCTCTGTTGCATGAGAGCTTGCTCAAGCAAAAAATTGATAGAATCATCTGCTCTGTCGTTTTTCTTTTCTTCTGTCATTGAGGGTTTCTTGGGTGTGCGAGAGCTATTTTCTTGAAGAGATACAAGCTCTAGAACCAAATTTATATACTCGGACCTCATTGGGGACATGCACTGAAAAAAGCGATCAAGAGCAGCATGCTCTAATACCACTGACCTTGATTATTTTCAGCACAAAATGAGAGTGGAGATATAATAAATAAATGCACAGAGATATCGTAGATATCCAATAATATAATAGAAATATATCAGAGATGAAACCACAAACACAGAGATACTCTAATACATGATTTCTATTAATGAAAGAAATGTACAAAGACTGTAAAAATACAGAGTGAAAAACTCGCTAGAATGGTGGCAGCTTATCTCTGAGAAGAGATGTGATGGATACTCACATTCGCAAGAAGATGATTGTTACAATGAGGCTCTAAGCGCCTTTTTAACATAAGGAAAATCCAAAACTGTAACCTCGGAAGATGAAAATGTAAAAGGTTTGTGGGCCCCAATGGAGGTAGTTGATACTTCAACTTCCCGGAGGCGTAACTTTTGCATACGATCTTTGTTTGGGGCGCTCAATACCTCGTTAGAAATATCTATCTGAGGACTACAATTTTTGTTTGAGAAACATCAAAGGAACTTCCATGTTGCTCCTCGTTTTCCCAAAAAACGTCGTTTAGGGCCTCAAAACGACTCCGAAATTTTAGGACCCGAAAAACTGCTAAAAATAGTAAATTACCAAAACTGCCAGAAAACTGTTTTGAGCCAGTTGGAAAAGGTGGGTGGCCACCGATATCCACCTGGATCAGGGTGTGACCAGGACCTCGAATCTAGGGGATTATCACATGTTTTTTGCGCATGGGGGCTAGAACCATGACACATGGGGATGCATACGACCGAGCGTTGAGGTCAAGGGGCTAAAGACCAGGGGACCAACGCACACAGTCTAGCACTAGGCCACATGTAGCGCGCCATGTGACCAAGAGCCTGAGGTAAAGGGGTTGTGCCCTATTTTATTTTCCAAGTGGGTTTTAAACATTATGTTATGATTTGTTTTATTGATTTTCTCAGTAGATTTGTGAAATTTTGCCCATTTTGGGGGGATATTGGGCCTTTTTTAGGCTAGATCTTGGGGGAAAGTTGGTATATGGTTACCAAATTCAGATATATATAAACCAAGTATTTTTTAATCCAGTAAAGGAGGTTCAGAATAGGTACATGTTGAATATTTTCTAAGCCAAACCCATTTTTATGCAGGGAAGCCATTGAGGAGAGCACCTTTGCGGGCCATTTCTGGGAGCTCCAGTCATCCGTGTTCAGTGTCGTCAGTTTTGTTGGGTTCTAGAGATCTGGTAGAACAAGACCAAATTAGTTTGTAGCCTTTTTAGAACTGTTATGATGTCCTTTTAAAAATTTTAACACAAATAAGAAAGCCTCACCCACTGAGACAAAGGCCTAGAGAAGTAGGCGCGATTTTCAAACTCCATTATCACTTGGGTGTTTTATGGTTTGTTGTTCTTCATGTTTATTTCCAGATTTGTACATGTTTATATGGATGATATATTTATTCTATAATTCTTCCTGTTTCATTCAGTCCCTAAATGGTTAATTAACACATGCTTAAAACTCAACCATTGTCGTTTGAAAGATCTTTTCGAATCATAGGACATATCTGAAATTGTTTTATTGATTGGAATGCTATGATACATGCATTTTTATTTTACGTGACGACTAATATAATTGTGATGTATGTCATGTGTAGAAAGAAATTGAAACTATTGGCAAAGACATTTACCAATGGAAGAAAATTTCAAAATAAAAGATGAATGCGAGAAGGAAGGTCCCATACGTGTGAATCTGGTTCCTGTGTGGAACAAATCTGAAAATAAATGTGGAATTTGGAAATTTGTGGGTGACAGATTTGCAAGAAAATTCTGAATTTGAAATTGATGATAATATCTCATAATTTTTGTATACCTGTGATCTATCTCGGGAGGATAAATGAAGGTTGTCAAGATGGAAAGCATGAAAGAGGATATTGTTGAGACATGAGAACCCTGTGGTAAGCCACGATAGCCCTAGAGATATGTTTTGTTGTGGTAACATAAGCCAGAGGGATGCCTCAACAGAGCAAGTTGAGGGATGCCTCTACTGCAAGGCTCAATGAAGTCTTTAGACCTCTTCTTGTGTGAGAAAACCTTGTCATAGAAAGATCAATCACCCGAGGGACTGTATAGAAAAGAAGGGGATGCCTGAGCCCTGGCCTGGAGGGTGAGTGACCGCAAGGAATAGGAGAATTTGATAATTCTCATAAACTATTGATCGGGATCATGCACACAATGGGTATGTCAAGGAAAAATAGTGAGCCAAGATAACGAGACAACCATGTGGATGCAAATCCATGAACTACACAAATAAGTGTTGTGCTAGATTAGGAAATTTTCCTCTTAAATTTTGAACAAAAGTAAGATGTTTTCACATGAAATTGTGATTAATATGTTTGTTGTCCAAAATTATTGAAGGTAGGTGATGAAGGCCAAGGGTCTGGAAAGGACTTGACCAAGAAATGGGATCAATATTTCTAAAGCGGCTGAATGACAAAGGCATGACAGGTGTTGCTGAGAAAGAACATCGAGGATGGTGTTCCTTTTTAAGGGGGAGGGGATTGTAATACCCATGTTTCTCCTAGATTGTAATTAATCATTAATTATGATTACCATGTTATGGCATGTGAACAATGTAACTGTATTATTGTTTAGATTGTCAATAACTAACTGTGGGGGTGAATCCTTGAAGTACTGGCCATGATATTACTAGAGGAAAGAGTGAGGAAACTATAGAGAGGGTTCATTATGTCAAATGACCCAAATTCTCGTTGCTGAAATAATAAGCCTCATATTGATCCCAAAGAAGAATCGGTTAATGAAAGACGGATTGGTGGTTGAACAATCAACTACCCTAATGAATGGAAGCATGTAGGGTATGGATGAGGAGACCAAAAATTGTCAGCCTGAAGTACCACAGAACACAGTTTCCTACAGGCCCAGATTGACCCTAGTTCCTTCTGACAGAAGGAAGAGGACAAGTCCAAAACCTCTCTTGGAAAAAAAGGAGAGGGTGTGCAAGAGAAGAGGATATACCATTCAGAAAGAGGAAGAGCGTGTGAGGATCTCCAGCTGAGAAGAAGAACTGGAAGATTAAGTTGTTTTGGTTACTAGAGAGAACCAGAGGAAGAATTCGATCTCTGAGGAAGAGAATCATTGAAAGGAATTCTCTAGCACGTGCAATAGAAAGATCATACAACTCGTGGAAAAGTTTTGAACTGGAGCATAGAAGACCTGAAGCCCAGACTAGAGCAAAAGAGGGTCACGGGCTTGGTGTTGGCTGGAAAGAAACCAATGTTGGAAGGAGAGGGCGTTGAGGTGTATTGTAGTTGTGAATGGAATCTCTTGCACAGAGGAAATCTAGCTAGGAAGGCATCCGATAAACCCCATGGAGGCCCTGAGCTCAGTGGGGAAGAAGGGAGTCTTCTACTACTACCAGAGAGGTGGAGGAGAGTAATCTTCCTGATACCTTTCTTGAGTTTGGAAAGAGAACCCATAAAACCTGACCTGAGAAGAAGGTCGTGAGCTTGATGCTGAGGGAGCATTTGATAAACCTCGTAAAGGATGTTACAGAGAAAGGATCTCTAATAAATTTCAAAATTTCCCTAGTGATATCATGGCTTGGCACGGGGGTGGCCAGAGCACTAAGAATGAATTCCTATGAGCCTATGGTTGGGTGGAAAGGTGAACACCCACAGTGGGTTGGTCAGTGATCGAATTTAATAGATAAGTATTTCATATACCCGGTGTATTAGAATTGAAATGAGTGGTTGGATGTCTGTGTTTATGACTAAAATTTGCATTGTAGGATTAATACTAGTAATGCTGATTGTTCTTCTGTGAACCCTTGCATTTGAATATTTTATGTTTGCCTCTTCTTAGCAACAAGAGAACTATTAGACATGGGTCTTCAAATGAAATTAAGAATAATATTATGGTTTATGTTCTGGTTGGAAAATCCTTAAGGGAATTTTCCCCGGGATTGAATTTGTAATATAAGAGTTGGGGAAAACTTTGCTGGAATGTTTCATTTCTGTCGACCCCTCGAGTTTACCTTCGCATGTTATTAAATTCAAGCTCTACGGATGTAGGGAGCCTCCCTAAAACCATTCGTCTATGTGATTGAGGGCTCATGCCCACTACCCTAACTAAATCACCGCTAAGAGTTGAGTTTGTAGCCCTGGAACCTGTCAGGGAATCCATATGACTAGGACCTTGGAACCCTTCGCTAGGTCTGAAAGGAGCTAAGTTATCTTGGCTTCGAGACTCTAGGATTTCGAACCTTGGGGATGTTATAACTTCACACATGAAAAACCAACCGAAGGAAACCTGCTGGTACGGTTACTAGAGAGGATATTTAGGATCTCCCCTGATAATTGGATTGACGTTGTGGTCATTCGTCATTGATCAACTCTGGGAGTAAAAAGGAAACTAAACATACAAACCCTCAAACATCGAAGTCGCGAAGTGACGAGGATCATCGATCCAAGGATGCTTCGAGATCTCTCTTGATCGTTTGATCTAGACCTTGGTTAATGCAACGTTGACCACTCTGGGAGTAAAAAGGAAATTAAACAAGCAAACTCCCGAACGTCGAATTCATGAAGCAACGGAGGTTGTATATATATGGATCTATGTGGACCTATCTTGACCGTGGGATAGAAGTGTATTGGGAGTTTGCTGGTTGGAGTTCAGACTTTGAAGCTTCAGGCAATTTCGTAGGTAGGAGAGGATGGAAGCTCCTGGAGGCTATCAGTCTGAAGTGACGTGGCACACTGACGTCACCTAGGGTGGCATGGAGCCATGTTCGGCCTGCCACATGTCACCTTGATTCGTGATTTTTATAGTCCTTATATGCCAATTAAAACATGGCATGTGTCTCCCATTTATAGGTCCATGTGTCATATCCATATTTTTCCACATGTCACCCTCTGGTGCATAGTTTCTTGACCTAATGGATAATGGGATGGGACCCTAGGAGTTTGGGAGTTCGGAACTCCGACAGGCTCAAGGTGTTAGAATGTATTCTCCAATAGGGTCGAAGGCCAAAGCTATGTGGAAGAACCTCAGGACTTCTGTAGTTTTGGGGGTATGTTCATAACAGCACAATGAGGAACCTCGCTAAAGGTCGAAACCACGTGGCACGATCCGGGGTTTTAGGACTTCGGAGGATATGCGAGTAGAGAAAAGAGAGTTTAGCGCCAAACAACAAAATCCCTTAAACATGTGCATTGAACGATGGTGAATCTCAACCGTTGGATTTAACGGTGGATTGATTTCCACCATAGATGTAGGAGTGCTAGGGAACTCCAGGACTTCGGGACTCTAGGAATGTTTCAGACATGTACAGGAAGGACGAAGGGTCGAAGGTCCAGTAATCGTGAAGGTATGGGGTTCATTCCATGTAACCGCCCCTCCAATGGTCATGTCATCGCTAAAGGATGACAACCTTGGTCGAGTATGTTCCAGGTGGGATGGTACGAATGAGATGACCCACGTGGGTGCCACATGGCCTTTGACCAATGATTCCTAAAGAGCTTCGGAAGGGCATAACTTCCAATCCAGAGCTCAAATTTGAGCATGGTAACAGTCATTAGAAAGCTCTTAACGAGAAGAAGATGATGCAGATCTCAGGAAGAGGATTTGAGATGATTGAGAAAAGTGAAATTTTTATACCCCATCCCTTAAAAAGGTACTTAGGGGTCAGGTGTGTTGCAATTGCAAGAAACAGAGAGATATAGTAATACACAATTTCAATTAATGAAAGAAATGTACAGAAAGTATGAAAGTATAGAGTGGATGAACTCGCTAGAATGGTGGCAGCATATCTTTGAGAAGAGATGTGACGGTTATGCTCATTCACAAGAAAATATATACAATGAGGCTCTAAAGGAATTTTAAACATAAAGCATTAATGAGAAAACCTTAAATATCCAAAACATTAACCGCGGGAGATGAAACACCAAAAGGTTTGAAGGCCCTAATGGGGGTAGTTGATATGTCAACTTCCCAAGGGCGTAAATTTTTCCTACGATCTTTGTTTGAGGTGCATGATACCTCGTTGGAAAGGTCTAGCCCAGACGAACACATTCCGAATAGATTTGGTTTTGGATATATCACTTTGTTGGATATTTTTCTGAGTTGTGTTTGCATATGAAATATGTGTTTGTCCCATTTCCATACCTAGGTATTCGATGTAGGAATAGTTAATATATCTTCCTTGGAAAAGAAATGTAAAGAGAAAAAAGTTCAAATGAAGGTGTTTTATTTGTATGTTGATATTATCAAATGTTAGTGTGAATTTTAGTTCGACCAATTTTTGTAAAAGTGTGGCATCAATTTGTTTACCATTACTAGAATTTATCTTAACACAACACTGTAAGAATGCTCTTAACTTCAAAAAAAATAACAGAGTAATGGGATAACATATTTTTTTATACAACGTTAATTGCAGCAGTGACTCTAATTTAGTATATGAGGTTGTGGGAGTCCAAACTTGAGTTCTAGACATAAAATTAAACATAAGGAAAACAACATCTAACATAATACGAAACATGTAGGTGTGTAAACAAAAACCAAAAGGTTTAACTTATAATGTCAAATTGTAATCAATAATTTTTATTTTATTTAAATACAGATCATCCTCAAAGTTTCTTAGAGTCTTTGGAAGCTTAAATAATCTTATAAGTACTATAGGATTTAATATAATATACATCCTGAGTGGCCCTAATGGTTAAGAACATGTGTTTCCTCCTTGGACGTCACAGGTTCAAATTCAGAGGGGGGTAGGGTATGTATACCTCCGTAGAGGTCAAATCCATGTCCCACAAACAAGGGGATCTCATACATCAATGTCTCACAAACAAGGGGGACAAGAAAGAAAATTATGCAATTTACATACATTTCAAATAGAGGCCATCCAAGAATTTTTCTGTATCGTTGGGCGATCATGTTTCTCTACGGGTCGTAGAGATTTTGGTCCAAGTTGATGGATGGAGGAATGAGAAATCCTAGGCCTATTTTTATTATTAGGATTAACCCATGTTAAACTAGGGTCAATTATGGGCCTAGAGATTTCTAAAACATTTAAAAAATCTCACCATTCCCATTTGTTGAGGGGTAGTATTGAACCCTTTGGAAGACGATACAACAAAAGGTTACGTTTGTAAATATCTAAACCGAATAATAACCAAGTTTAAGATGTGTCTAATGAAAATCAAAGAAATAAAATCTCTATTATTCATTTTAGTGAGTTCTTTGATTGCATCAATAAGGTACAAGATTTATATTTCATATATTTTAAATGCGTGCTCAAAATTATGTAGAAATTTTTAATCATTTTTATCCAATTTTATTTTATTTCCAATTTGTATGTTCAAAATTAATTTAGACATTTGAATTATTCTTTTCGAATTATATAAAAAAATAGTGTTAATTAATATGGAAAAATAAAATATTTTTTTCTAAAAAAGCCTAATAATATAAATTCATTCTAATTGGACATCTTTTACTTACCAGTTTTTTGTAATATTACATTTGCATGAAATTGCCATTAAAATGGATCTATCTTGTTGAAAACCAGTGACTCTTATTTTATTTTAAGGCAAACCATCTTCAAAGTTTCTCAAAGTCCTTGGGAGCTTAAATAATCCTCTAGATACTCCAGAATTTGAGATCATTAAAAAAAATATGAAATAGAAGATGTTAGTCATTGCATTGCATTGACTCCAACCTTTATAGTTGAAAATATACGATTAGTTTGTGTTGAACGTAGGCTCATTACAGATACTACAATTAATGCACTTTTGGAAGTAAATGATGATTACTCAATTGGTACTTTTGAAGAAATTGTTTCAAGATGTCGTCAAAGAAATCATCAATATGAAATGTATGTGAAAGATGGTGAAACAACCCATGACACTCCCCTAGTAAGCATTGCAATCCAAACATCATTTTTATTTTATTTTCTAAGTTACATGTTTCGTTTTCATTTTTTTGAATATTTCATACTTGCATGTTTATTGATCACAAGCATTTACATTTCTCCAATGTTTACTAGGTGCACTTGAATGACCATTACAAATAACCATGTAACTTTGAAATGCAACAACTTATAGCAAGAGAAAAAAACCCCATGCTCATCTTAAAAAATATGGTTAGGAGTGGGCCAAACAGATCCCACAATATACGAATAAGTCTCTATAATTTCCTTGAGCTACGCAATGACGATTTTACAAAGTCTTATTTACAAACTCTTGGAAACACAAATATTCAGTCTCATACTTACTAGAGATGTTGGATACTAATGATTACGAGTTGTTACATACACATTTGTGAGAATCTGAATTAGAACCATATACTACAACGTTGGAATTGATTATACTAGTATTTTGGTACAATTGTAAAACCATGAATTCATATGAACTGAAAAACTATATATAGAAATTTTAATTGTATATAAAAATTTACAATAACCACCTTGGTGCAAAATTTCTTGATGGGAATCATCACGGAAGAAAGAATCCTAGTAAGTAGATACCATTAAAATAAATGTTACATGTTGTTGAACTATGACATTGTATATGCATGCATATATGAACTAATACAAATTTGGTGTTATCCCATGTCATATATTAGCTTCAACTCTTGCATATTGCAAGTGCACATGCAAATTCGATACACGATGCTTCTAATATGCCTAATTTATATATGATTTTTGTTTAGGCAAGTGACATCATCCCTGATTTCACGTAGGGACAATACAAAAATGACTCACTTGGAATAGACTTCAAACCGCAGATTGAAGAAATGCCCCCAAATTACTGGAGACGATATCTTAAAAAATGTGTTTGAAATCAATACAAAGTGGTGCAAATGATTGTACTTGGGTATCATAATCTCAATTATTTTTGTTTACCACATGATCTTCTTTATTTTGATCAAATACAATGAGAAGGTTGACCCTTCCTTGTGAGCATGTTATGTGAAGCACAAGATGAGGTCCTTAGGAAAGTGGGTTTCCATGAACACCATAAGACATGTTACTCCATTCAACTATTTTGGTGGAGCAACGTCCTCTCCATTTTGAATGAAAAATATCAGTTTAGTTGTGTTCAAGGACTATCCTCATCAACGATGGCTGACTTTAACTAGCCTAGAAATCCATGATGTCTTTCTTGTATATAGAATATGGATTCACTGATGTCCATCTAAAGATAGTCATTTCTGATTTCGAAAATCCATGCCTCCATGTATAGAACTACAAAGTAAATAGAAATATTTGTTTGAATTTTCCTTTACTAATGATTCATGTAATCTTCATAGAAATAAGAAAGCCACAAGCTTGATAATTGCACAGGGGCTTCAATCAATGAATTTGTGACATAGCACGTTCATTCTTGGGATAATAAAGAATACCCCTAATTTCACTAAATATTGAAAAAAAAAACCTAAAATCCTTTTGTTGACCCCCCTCCCAATACATATGTAAAATTAAAAAAACCCCTATTTTTACCAGATATCCTAGGTACGTCCATTTTTTTCATGGAATTTTTAATACCCCTTTTTATTTCTATCCTTAGTATGAAAATTGCATGACAGAACTCTTAAACGCTCGCAAATCACAAATCACAAAGGTAATTCAAAAATAAGCAAACAAGGGGTGTGCCATCTAAGTTGATGGTAAAGATTAGGTTGGAGTGATGTAATACCCCAATTTTGAGTCCCCATATGAAATAATGTATTTTGTTTATTTGATAAAAGGCCGGAGTGCCCAAACAATTAAAGAGGCCAGTGTGCCTAGGAAATGTAATGTTATGATCATTATTAATAATAAAATACATCACTTGCTACAAGATGGACAAGGGCAAGAGTTATAGGGGGCTATGATTCCACGAGAGAGGGGGGCTTAAGGGGATAAGTCATTTTATCATATTTTATTTACCCATAATTGTTTTAATGGAGAGAAGTGGTTACATGAGCTTCTTGGGGAAGGGCGTGTGGTTCTTGATTTGAAAGTAAATATATAAACCCATCTTGTGGGTTGTTTCGTGGTTCTTCTTCACTCATTTTGTTCATTCATTATTCATTTTCCACACTATCCATTTTGTTCACTTTTTCACTCATTCATTCTTGTTCTTGGAATGATACCATGGGAGAGAATCGTTGAGGAAGAAGCAATTGTTTGTTGGTTGTAGCAATGACTGGTGTGTTCCATCTATGTATGTGTTCCTACATGTCTGAGATGTATTGCCATGTATTGAATTTTATTCACAGCTATGAGTTCTGAGAGTCCCGGCATGAAGATTCTTGACCAAATGCACTAGATCCTTGGAATACAGTGGACAGCCTAAGGGACTGTGTGGCAAAGAAGGGGGTCCATTCTCTTGGGTTGTGCAGGTTGGAAGAGAAGACAGCTTGTGTACTTTGGATTGTTGTGTGTTGAGAAACCTATGAGAGCTTGAGTGTTGACTTGTTTGGGGAGCTGAGTGACACCCTGGAACCGTCCTTGTGGATTCATAGCCCTGGCTTGGGGGTGACATTGTTTTTTAGACTTGGAACAACTGTTTCTACAGTTGGGTGGACTGTCATTGGTCTGCAACTAGTTGGTGAACCATTTTGTTAAATATAAGTGCTCTCTTTCATGTATTTCTCTTCTTATATATTTATTTCCGCTATGTATTAATTATTATCTCTGGAATTTGTATTGTAACATGCATGCTTTTTGGTTATTATTGTGCATGGCATGTTTATACATTCTGTTATGTTGTAGCATGAATCTTGATTATTTCATGTGATGTTATCATGTTCCTTTCATGCTTCTTTATTAATTAATTTGTATCATATTTCTAAATCAATTTCGAACAGAGTTTTTGAGGTAGTGTGCCCGGCCCAGGGGTGGCTGGGTACATTAAATATTGGCATCAGTGCTTCTAGTTGAAACACTAGACTGGTATGGGATAGAACTATTGGACATTGATCCCATGTCAATAAATCTTGGGAGAAATAGTGTTGCAGAAATTGCACAGAAGCCAGAATGTAATGAAGATAGAGATCCTTTGTAAAGGATCATGGAATCATGATCATTAGATCAGAAGCCAGATAAGAAAGATTTGTTAGATGTAATTGAGAAATTTCTGGTATAACCAGAGCCATTAGATCAAACTGAAAGATCATCAGTCATTGATCGAGGCCAAGCAGGAGATAGAAAGTTTTGGGACTTCGGAACTTCGCCACTTTGGCGATTATTGGAGACAAGGAAAAGGCATGAAATCCTGAAGTTGTGCAACCTCAAAATCCCACCAACCGTTAGATTGAGGGAAAAATTCGGGAGTGATGTGAGTCGTTAGATCAAAGTTGGAAGGATAGCATAAGTTTTGGGACTCTAGAACTTCGCCACTTCGGCGATTATTGGCAACAAGGTAGAGGCATGAAATCTCGAAGTTGTGAAACCTTGAAATCATGCCAACCATTAGATCGAGGGAATAATTTGCGAGTGATGTGAGCCGTTAGATCAGGAGTGGAAGGATAGCGTAATTTTAGGGACTACGTAACTTCTCCAATTCGGCGATTGGAGACTAGGAAAAGATGTGAAGTGTCGAAGCCACGAAGTGCAAAGCTGAAGTTACGAAATCACGCAAGTCGTCAGATTTGGAGTAGAGGAATGTGGACCATCCGTTTGGTTGATGACGTGTCTTATGCCACGTAGAAGGGGTGTCATATGGGGACATGTGTCACATGAATTCAATGCCTTTTGGACCCCAAACTGTCCATTTTTTAGTGACACATGGCACACATACCATAGGCCCACATCACCACAGGTGACATTAGCATGCCATGTCATCTCCGGGATTATGTCCTCCAGAAATGTCCAGCTTCTTCTTCCAACAAAAGTGTCGAAGGTGGAAGTAGAAAAATCACGCAGGTTGTTGATCAAAGACCCTCCGGGATTTCTCATGATCGTCAGATCCACGGTGGATATTTAAAGGCGCAAATCAAATTGTATGGATGTTAATTTAATGGAGGCAGCGCACATTGATTTGGACCATTGGAGGTTTTGAGTATCTGTCAACACAAGATTAAAACGTGTAGTGGCTATGTCATTAATAAACTAACTTGTTGAGTTTCACAAACTATCCATATCAATGCCTAATTAAGTTGTGATCGTTGATTTCATTGAAAACACTAGATGAGCTAGGATCCTCCAGTCAAAAATATATTAAATCTCAACTGTCTGATCTACTAGTGAAGATAATGTATGTATTTAGGATAAGTTTACTCCAAGAGAGTTGGAAGATTGAAAAAGGAGAATAGCCCGAAGGCCGAAGTTTGGAGGACTTGGTTCCAGTGTCGGTCTCATGATAAGGTAAAGGGGATGATTAGAGGTGTGTAGGTCCTAGAAGTAAACAAGCCCACGGACATTTTTTTCGAACAAGCTCATGTGTAGAAGAATAAGGGCAATGCGCTAAGAGCATCTCTTAAAGTGGATAAACCTGTGGTTTCAAGCCCGCGGTCACCAGGAAAGTGGATTGAAGGAAGAGCCCGTGAAAAATTCAAATTTTTCACCAATTTAAAGGGGTTGTGGAATAATTTGACAAGATTGGCACACAACCGTTTCATTTCTGCTACAAGATCTTGTTTGCACAAAAAGGGTGAAAGTGAAATTTTTAGGAAGCCGTAACTTTCATCTCAGATATTGAATTGGGGCATGGGAATAGTCATTAGAAATGTGATTCAAAGGAGAATAACATTGAATTTTTATAATTTGGAAAAGGATGATATATTTTTTCATGAATTGAGCAGAAAAAGGACATGTAGCATTGTTTGGAAATTGTTTTATAATAGGCATAATTCTAACAAAATGGTTTCTTGCACATTTTGTAGAATTAGGGAGTATAACCATATCAGTTCAAGATAAGAGTGCATATTCAAGAAACAGAGGAAGGAGAGGGAGCCTTCACGAATGATAAAGAAGCCAAAGGTCAAAATATTTGTGTTGGTAATGCAGAGATAGAATCAAATGGGCAAAGGAGCAGAGGGTAACAAGAAACCTCAATAGAGACTGTGAGAAGCTTGAAAATAGAAGTACAGAGTTAGAAAGAAGACAATGAGAGGTTTATGAGAGAAAAAAATTAGATAAATTCTCAAGTACTGCAAATCCTAAATCAATTTCATAAGCAAGCAAGGAATGGATGAGACTTAAGGCAGGAGGAAGAAGAAATATATCATGAAAGAAGAGGTAACTACAGAAGAGCTACTCATTCAAGAAGTTCCAGTAGAACTCATAGACATCACTCACCACCTTACTCAACAAGGAAATTGTATGCATATGAAGACACCATAAGCAGTCCATAAGTGTCTTTTGTTAGGCACCAAAGAAGGAATGAATTGGATAGTTTGAAAGGAGAGTTGAGGAAGCTTAAGCCACCATCCTTTGATGGTGAAAGAGAAAGGGAAGATGATGTTGAAGCATGGTTGCTTGGAATCATGAGGTATTTTCAATTGCATGACTAGTCCTCAAACCTAGAAGTAAGAATTGCCACATACCATTTACATGGGAAATTTGTTGTGTGGTGGGATCAATTGAAGAAAGGTGAGCACATTAATGAGAGTAGTATCACTTGGAAGCAGTTCAAGAAATATTTTCAGAAGGAGTACCTTTTAGAGCACTTCTATGACAAGAAGATACAATAGTTCTTTGAGATAAGGTTGGAAAGCATGACCATGACATAATATGAGAAGATATTCTTGGGATTGTTGAAGTATTTTGGATTTATCAAAGATAAAAAAGTGAAGATACAAAGGTTTTTCAGTGAAATTCCATCCTTTTATAAAGAGAAGATTCTATATGATGAGACCAGGACATTGGCTGAGACCATCAAGAAGGATAATCACCTGCATGAGCAAGGAAAGGGCAGAGAATCCATGAAAAAATCTTGGAAATATAAGAAGAAGGAGAAATGTGACTAAAGGAGAAAGGGGTTCAAACCTCCTTTCAATAGAAACAACCTTAATAAAAATCAAAAAGATCAGTTTGTTAAGGATGAATCTAAGAAAAAGGATTCCTTGGGGAAAAGAGGAAGACCACCAATCCAATGTTGGGGGTGCAAGGAAAATCACCTATACAAGGATTTCCCTCACAGAGGAGATAAATCGAAGACCATGCACAACATCCAAGAGCCTACAATAGTGGAGGGCGTGGGTAAGATATATGTAGCCTTAGAAGATCGACAAGCAGAGTACCAATCCAATATGATTGAAGTGGAAGGTAAGATCATTAATCATCCTGTTGCTATTTTAATTGCTTCAGGATAAAGTCATTGTTAAATTGATCCTAAAATAGTGGATAGATTACATTTGGAGAAAAGTAAGGTAGGAAAGTCAAGTTTGGTTCAGCTAGCCACTGGAACGAAAAGAAGGATCAATGAGGTTGTCAGAAGTTTCCCAATAAACCTTAATGGATTAAATACAATTGTTGATATGAATATCATCCCATTAGGATCTTATGGAATCCTAATTGGAATGGATTGGTTGGAACAACACCATGTTATCCTAGATTTTCATGACAAGACCTTTACATGTCTTGACAAAGAAGGAAAACAAAGCACTATGAAAGGAATTCCAAGACCCATTTCTATCAGGGATATTTTATCCTTAAAGTTGAAGAAATGTTTCAGGAAAGGATGTCAATTGTATGCAACTCATGTGGAAGAGTCAAAAAAGACAAAAGCGTCAAGCCTTGAATATTTTCCACTATTGCAAGAGTTTGAAAATGTATTCCAAGAAATATCGGGATTTCCGCCAAAGAGGGTGATATATTTCTCTATTGATTTAGTACCAAGAGTTGCCCCAGTATCAAAAAAACTTACAGAATGAGTACACCTAAATTGGAAGAATTACAAATGCAGTGGGAAGAGTTGTTGAAGAAAGGGTACATACATCCAAGTGTTTCACCTTGGGGAGCACCAATACTCTTTTTAAAAAAGAAGGATGGGACATTGAGGTTGTGTATAGACTTTAGACAACTGAATAAAGCCACTGTGAAGAACAAATACCCTCTACCCATAATTGATTACCTCTTTGATTAACGAAGAGGGGAAAAGATATTTTCAAAGATAGAATTGAGATCCAGATACCATTAGGTAAGAATCCAGGAAGAAGACATCAATAAGACAACCTTTAGAACTAGGTATGGACATTCTGAGTTTTTAGTGGTTCCATTTGGACTGACCAATGCACCAACTGTCTTTATTTGCTTAATGAATGGCATATTCAGAAATAATCTGGATAAGTTTTTCATTATGTTCTTGGATGACATGCTTATTTATTCTAAGTCTGAGGAAGAGCATGAACATCACTTGAAGTTGGTGTGGCAAGTGTTGAGGGAAAATTAGATTTATTCCAAGCTTAGTAAGTGTTCCTTTTACCAAGAAAAAATCCATTATTTGGAGCATATTTTTTCAGAACAAGGTATAGAAGTAGACCCATAAAATATTGAAGCCATTAGAGGATGGCCAACACCTAGGAATTTTTCAGAAATAATATATTTTATGGGATTAGACGGATGATACAAGAGGTTTATAGTGGGGTTCTCTAAGATTACTCATCCCATAACTTCTTTACAAAAGAAGGGAATCAAGTTTGAATGGACAACAGAGTGTGAAGAGAATTTTAATTTTTTAAATGAATTACTTACTAGTGCACCTATTTTAAAGATTGCTAACCCAAATGAGAATTTTGTGGTATGTACAGATGCATGCAAGGAAGGACTTGGTGGATTCCTCGCTCAAAATGGACATGTCATTCGTTATAAGTCCAAAAAAATCAAATAACATGAGAGGAATTATGCCACACGTGATTTGGAGCTTGTTTCCATAGTTCATGCATTGAAGAGGTGGAGGCATTATATCATGAGAAAAAGATTTGAATTAAGGACAGACCATAGTGGTATGAAATATCTTTTTGAACAACCAACTTTGAATGCTAGGCAAACAAGATGGATGGAATTTTTAAGTGAGTGTGACTTTGACATCAAGCATATCAAGGTAAAAGAAAATAAAGTTGTTGACGCACTCAACAAAAGAGTACATCTCATGCATGTTGCAATTGTTAGTATGCATCAGTCAGATTTAAAGAGCGGAATTTTAGATGTTGTTGTTACAGATTGGCATTACCTACAGGGAAAAGAAAGTTTACAGCAAGAAAATGTACAACAAAAAATTAAAGAGTATGAGATTAAGGAAGATGGATTACTTATGCATAAGAATAGAATTTATGTTCCTAGTTGTGTAGAACTTAGGAATTTGGTATTAAAATAAATGGATAATGTTCCATATGTTGGACATCCTGGTTACCAGAAAACTATTGTAGCAGTAAGAAGACAATTCTTTTGGCCATGAATGAAGAAGGATGTTGTTGATTGCATTGTCAGGTGTATGGAATGTTAGAGAGTAAAAGCTGAGCATAGACACCCGGTGGGTTTGCTTCAGCCATTTCCAATTGAAGTTATGTTGGATATATATGAAACTATTGATTGTATATATTGTTATGTTGATAATAGATGTAGAGGTCATGAACCAAGGTTTTGTTCAATACTTGATTTTGGCCATCAATTTGCGTGCAATTTGTGCACAAAAAGCAGTAAAGAACTAAAAGTAACAAATTAAAACTTCAATAAATGTGCATTGCGAGTACCTCTAACAACAACCAATTAATCACTTCAATTGATATCCAAGTATATATAACAACCATATGTATTTCAGAAAAAATAAGCCTTCAAAATTTAAGTCCATATTTAACTTTTTTTTGTTACACTATTGAAGATGTGACCCTCCAAATACATCACATGTATAATGCAAATAAAACCAACATTATGGGGATACCCTAAAATCTAGAAGCCTAGGATGAGTGTCCAGTGCATGTTTGTTATTTTCCCTAGTATGGTTTACACAAATCACAGTTCCCAGTGAAAACAAACCTGAAAGTTAGATATCTACAATGAGTTTCCGTGCATGTGATACTTTGCTCAGTGTTTTTCTAAACAATTATTTGCGACTGAATCTTGGTGAATCATCTTTGATAAACACCTAACAAACATCAAAACGATATGATGAAAACTGGATTATACACAAAATATTATAATTTTAAGAAATTAAAATCTCAAAAGGCTGTAAACACATCGAGCAAGTAATTATAGCCAAGGACAATGTGAGGAAACAAAATCTCTTTCCAAAGAATTGGATATGCAATCAACAAACATCAGCCTGCATTTGAAATGAATGGCACTCAATACGAAAAAGTATTTCACTAATATGCTTATATAGCCAAGCCCACAACAAGGTGACACACTGAAGACATTTGTTTTCTATGGTTTTCTACACAGCAGGCCAAGGGTTGTTGTGCATGCCAATTTGGGCTGATGTGCATGCACAACAAATTTGTTTGAGATTAGATGTAGACTATTCTACATATTTTTTTGGTCAATAATAATTAATATATTTATCATAATATTGATGTTAACTATAATCATCATTATAGTTATGAAGGTGATGCAGATTTGTTTTATGTCAAATTTTTGATTTCTATGACCAGTTAATAAATTTAATATTGACATGGGTTGGTTTAATTGACTATTTATAGAAATATGCATCATAAACATCCCTTGAATATAACAAAGATTCATTCTTCAAAACAATGGCCTCTAAAAAACCAAAAATATTTACATGATTGTCCTCAAAGTACCAAACCAAAGTTTCCATAAACTGAGTATAAGCACAAGTGCTCTAGGATCAGAGTTGAATTTCCATAATGTTGTTAAAAAACTATCTCCAAAATATGACATAGAATATGACAAAGAATACATTGAAATTAAAATTCATGCAACAAAGATCAACAAGAATGCTTCAAACAAGGAAAAAAAGAACTGTCATGCAATTTTTGAGAAAATGGGTCCAAACATACACCCAAATATTCTTTCCATCATAAAACATATTCTACCTATAAACATGCAAAAAACAACAACACAAAATATTGTCATTAATAATTGTCAATAAGAAACTACTATGACAATCATTCTATTAGGAAGAGAAATGAACATTGCAACTACACAATGCGTGAAACAAGTCAATACGAAGTCCTAAAACAAGTGTTGAAATCTATGTCTAGTATTCAAACATGTAAAAATAGACTTCGTTATGATCTATCCAAATTATCTTCACATTTCTCAAGAAAGTAATCATAATAAATTCACAATGCTCTCATGAGAAACCTAATGTATCTATTCCACAATTAATTTAATTAGATCAAAATACATGTCCACTCTCATGATAATCCAATATTGGAAAAAAATCACACTTCACATATGAAGATTTTTCAAAAGGGAATACATAAAATACAAATTCATACATAATAATGTTCCTCACTTGTAGACTATAGATATAAAATACCGATATGAATGCTTTATTCTCCATGAATTCACCATGGAAGACAAAATATCACATGTGGAGGAGATTCTATGTAATACCCTTGTTTCCCCCGACTTGCAATTAATCATTAATTATGCTCACCATGTTATGGAATGTGAACAATGTAAATGTATTATTGTTTAGATTGCCAATAAATGATTGTGGGAGTGAAGCCTTGAAGTATTGGCCATGGTATCACTAGAGGAAAGAGTGAGGAAACTATAGAGAGGGTTCATTAAGTCAAAATGACCAAAATTCTCTTTGTTGAAATAATAAGCCTCGTCTTGATCCCAAGGAAAAATTAGTAAATGAGAAAAGGACTAGTGGTTGAACAATAAACTACCCCAATGAATGGAAGCATGGAGGGTCTGGCTGAGGAGACAGAAAAAGTGTCAGCCCAAAGTACCACAGAGTGTAGTTTTTTGCAGGCCCAAATTGACCCGAGTTCCTTCTGACAAAAGGAAGAGGACAGGTCCAGAACCTTGTTGGGGAGGAAAAAGGTGTGAAACAATACACACGAAATCATACAATAAGGCGACCATGCCCACATGGGAGAGTGTGACCTGGATATGCATAGATAAAAGAGGAGAATGCACGAGGCTCTGGGGTTTTGAAGAAGAACTGAAGTATTTAGTTGTTCTGGATAAAAGGAGAGAACAAGAGAAAGGATCTCTGAGAGTTTGCAGAAAACATGACTTGAGCAGAAGATCGTGAGCTTGATGTTGAGGGAGAATATTATAAACCTCATAGAGGTTGTGATAGAGAAAGAATCTCTGAGAAACTGCAAAAGTTACCTATTGATATCATGTCTTGGCACAAGGGTGGCTAGAGCACTAAGAATGAATTCCTTTGAGACTACAGTTGGGTGGAAAGGCGAACACCCACAGTCAGTTGGTCGGTGATCAATTGTAATAGATAAGTATTTCATATACCCTGTGTACTAGAATTGAAATGAGTGGTTGGATGTCTATGTCTATGACTAAAATTTGCATGGCATGATTAATATTAGTAATGCTTAATGTTCTTTTGTGAACCCATGCATTTGAAAGGTTTATATTTTCTTCTTCTTAGAAATAAGAGAACTATTAGACATCGGTCTTCAAATGAAATTAGGAATAAGATTTTGGTTTCTATGCTAGTTCTAAAATCATTAAGAGAATTTTACCAAGGATTGATTTTGTAATGTAAGAGTCGGGGCAGAATTCGCTGGAATGCTTCAGTCTCATTGATCCCTCGAAAATACCTTTCCTTGTTTTAGAATTTCATTTTTATGAATGGAAGGCAATTCCTTTAAACCAATCATCCAACAGACCATGGGCTCATGCCCACGGCCTTAACCAAAACTTGGTTAAGATTTATGAGTGTAGCCTCTCGAGCTTGACAAAGTTCCATAGGACCAAGTCCATGGAACCCTTCACTACAATAAAAAAGGATCTAAGTTATTTAGGACTCTGGGAGTCTGGAGCTCTGTGGTGAATGAACATTACAACATATAAATGTGTCAAAGGTGACCTATCGGACTGGTAACTTGACGGTTGACCGACAGTTGGCAGTCATTTTCCCATTATCACGGCATTCATCCCCTTGTTAAACCTCGATCCACTTCTCAGTCACGAAGTAACGTGAGCCATATATTTGAGGCTATTCAGGATCTCCCTGACCATTGGATCTACATCGTGGTCATTCAGCGTTGACCTACTCTGGAAAAAAAAATATTGTCAAATGGGCATAACCCCCGAATGTTGAAGTCACGAAGGGATGAGGACCATCGATTCAAGGATGCTTTGGGATCTCTCCTAATCGTTGGATCTAGACCATGGTTAGTCCAATGCTGACCACTCCAGGAGTAAAATGGAAACCAAATAGCCAAACTCTTGAACGTCAAAGTCATGAAGCAACGGAGGTCGTAGATCTATGGATCTACGTGGACCTATATTGACCGTGGGATAAAAGGGGTATTGGGATATGAATAAATGTATATCTGAGGCTATTTAGGATCTCCCCTGAACCTTGGATCTACGTTGTGGTCAGTCAACATTGACCTACTCTGGGAGAGAAAAGGTGTTAAATAGTTAGAACCTCTGAACGCCAAACGTCGAACTCGTGAAGTAATGTGGACAGTGGATCTAAGGATCCTTCAGAACCCTTCTCGACCTTTAGATCAAGCCTAGTGAAAGGATAGTGTAAAGTACTCTAGAGAATTCCTACTCCAGTAGGTTTGAAATGTTGGTGAATGAGAATACCCTCGGAGCGCCAAAGTTCGGAGTGACATGGTATACTAATGTCACCTAGGGTGACGTGGACCCATAGTAGGTATGCCACATGTCACCCCGATTCATGACTTTCACAGAATTTATGTGTCAAATAGACATTGATACATGTCACCAGTTGATTGGGCCACATGTCACCCTTGTCTTCTGTTGGATCAAACCACGGAATATTATGGGTCGTCCGATCATTATTTGGCTCTCCGGCTAAACCCCACTTTGAGTGATTCAGGATGAAAGATGTGGAGTCTCCCCAAAGCGTCAAAGGTTGGAGTGACGTTAGCAGGTGACATGGACAAAGTACATAGTGGATTCTGACCGTGTGACAGATTTGGCATGCCAACACGTGGCTAAACCATGTGTCCTACTGATTTATCATATATGGTATAGAGTTGGAGAGATGGGTACCATGTTTCAACGTAGCATCATTGCCACGTATCTTCTAGGAGGCAGATGGTAGTAGGGACACCCGTGCAAAATTACACATACACAAGAGGGACCCGCTCCAGAAGTTCGGGACTTCGAAACTACAAGTGTTTGGAGTGATAAGACACAAGCTCCAAAAAAGGTCGAAGGGCCAGAGCCACGTGGTAGGACTCCAGTGTTCGAAACTCCGGAGGATTTTCAAATAGAGAAAAGTGGTTAAAGTGTTGAAGCACCAAATTTTCCCCTGTTGTAGTGTCAAGCTCCGATAGGATGGGCCTGCATACATCATGGTGATGTGGTCTGTCTAGATAGCTCCATGTGGCACCATGGGATTAGACATGAATTAGGTATGGGACCCCACCCCTCTAGTTAAGTCCAAGTGATTGGTTAAGTGTGGGTAAATCTTAACCGTTAGATACAAAGGTGGGCATAGCTCCACCGTAGATTCTGGAGTAGAGAGAGGCTTCAGGACTTCGGGTCTCCAAGAAGCTTCAGGGTTGTAAAAAATAGCGTGGAAAGGATGAAGTATGGATGACTAGGTTATGGCATTGGTCGCATGGTAAGGTAAAAAATGAAAAACAAGAAGCACCGAAGTTTTGGGAGCGGATAATACTTCGATGACTCGATGAAGATTTTCCCCTGTAAACCCTTCTTCCATGGTCATGTCATTTCGAAAGGATGATGATCAGGGCCGCGACAGTTCCATGTTGGATGGTACAAGGAAATTGAAGCCACATGGATTCCACATGACAAAGGGGGTGGCCATTGGCCAATGACAACCCGAAAACTTCAGAAGGCCTTAACTCTAGAACCAGAGCTCAATTTCGGACGAGCTTCTAGTCGTTGGAAATCTCTCAGAGAGTAGAAGGAAATGGTGCCTCTTTTCGAGGAACGCAGAGAAGTTATAGGAAAAGTGAAATTCTTATGCCCCATCCATTAAAAAGGTACTTAGGGGTCAGGTTTGTTACAGAGTGGTATTATAGCAGGCAACAACACTTCGCCTACTTGGGCTCACGAAAGATTCAAGTGATTATTTTTATTTCTTATAAAACTTTAAGGGAGAGGGCACCCTTCCCTACCCTATCTAGTAGAGCATGATTCAAACACGGGCCTGGATGGGCTGGAGAACAGTCATAAGACTATTTTACCAAGGCTAAGATGATCTTGTTGAGAGTATTACTTTCGTATGGAAATTATCTGCATAAGTTCCTTGAGGATAAGGTTTTGATGGGTCTCAAATCCCTAGTTAAACAGTATGAACCAAACCCGTCACTGAGGCCCAATTAGAATCTGTAGTGTTTGGAATGGAATAGTTCTCTAGATCTTGCGATATGACCAATTAATCAATGGGATTTAATGTTTCCTTGTGAAGGCTCTTGCTTCAGTTTATAATATCTCTTTTTGTATTTTCTCTTGGATGGGACCGATGTGAGGTGTAAGCCGGTATAAACCAACATGGAAACAAAACAGAATTAAGTTCTAACTATTGGAAAAGAGGCTGAGCTTGGGATAACCCACTACTCAAACATGCAGACGAAAATTTTATACCACATGCCTAGTACTAATACGTTAACCATGTGAGCATCCAATTACTGTCTAGGATTACTAATTATCATAAAGAAAACACATATTCAATAAGATAATGACAAGAAAAATAATTCATCTACCATAATCATTCATCACATAATCAAAAAACGATTCATCGTCTTCATCATTAAAGAAAAGAACAACAAAGCATTGCACCAGATAACTTGACAATAAATTGGACAGCTCTTACTTGTTACATCTATTCATGAAATGAGATAGGAAATAGTTCTTCTTTGCATCCACTTACACATGCATTTGATGAAAATAACTCTGTCTTTGGTCCAGAAGGACTTCTCAATTCATAGTAGCTTCAAAATAATTCTTAACAACCAGAAAGAAAGAGTTCTTGCAACAACCATCGACCCTTAACTAATTGTTCGATGTCTTTATTTATAATGTAAAGTTTAACTTAAATTAACGGCTAAGTGCAGTTTAAGAAAAAAAAAATCGTCGTGTGGCGTCCTATACTAACAGTTTCTTTAACAGTCAGCCCGAGATATCTCTTGAAAAGGGTGATTTCTCTCATACTCAGACCAACTGTTAAGCAAAGCTTCACAAGTTTGGGCCCATGGAAATTTTTAATGTTCCATCAGAGCTGCATGTATTCCTCTGATGTCCATCGCATGCATCTGGTATTTCAGTAGACTGGAGATTAACTATTGTAGCATGATTCAAATCTGATTGGATTTTTTGCAAATCGCTGCACTTGCCTTGGCCTCGCTTCGGTCATATTTGCGACCTCTTCGGTCCACAGAGAATCTTGTTTGGCATGCGACTCAACTACGTCGCTTAGGTCGATAAAGTTGTCAAGGGTGTTGAACTCGGGGAGTCTGATATCCTTCATTAACTTATTAATTTTATCCCAATGCTTATTTCATTTGATCCACTGCTCTTGGATTTCTCGATGTGGGTCACAAGACATCTTAGCCCAGTACTCGGCTAATCGCTTCATGCGATTAAGACTACTTTTGCCTATTGTTCGAATGCCATGTTCTTATTTGTCTCATCCCTATTGGACTGCACCAATGCACTCGATTCTTTCTATTGCTTGTTGTGCCCTTTCATACCATCATTCCATACCCTTGCATGTCGCGAGTGCCATGACAGTGTCCTCCTGGAACTCAATTATTTTCACAGTTAAAAGGTGTATTTCTTTCTTGAACTCATTGTAAACTTCTTCGAACTCATCTTTCAAGTAAACAACGGTTTCCATGGTTCCTTTATAGTATTCGGCTAGATGACGCAAGTGTTCTAGATCCTTTAGGGTGACATTGATCCAGATTATTTTTGGCATGAAATGAGATCAGAGATATAATAAAGAAATGCACAGATATACCGCAGATATTCAATAATATAACAGAAATGTATCAGAGATGCAACCATCAACATAGATATACAGTAATACACTATTTCTATTAATGAAAGAAATGTACAGAGACTGTAAAAATACAGAGTGAAAGACTCGCTAGAATGGTGGCAGCTTATCTCTGAGAAGAGATGT
>JZKD02S2251585.1:121127-132647 GCA_000966675.3 Picea glauca | reverse complement strand
ATTGGGGCATCGCAGAGATGCTCAGGTTGTAGTTGATCAGGGGGTAGCAGCACGATAACTCCAGTAGGTTGAAAGAAACCTCCAAGGCCTCTCGATAGGTATCCCTCCTCTCAAGAGGTGGGAAATATCGCTACATCTACAAAGACACATTGTGGGGGTGTTCGAAAGTTTTAACTCTCTACTGAGGTGAATAGCCCGTGCAGTGATATATTACTCGCAGTATAATGTGATGCAGGGAGATTAGGATATTCCTGATGATTGTATAGTCTGTAGGACAATGTTTATGGGTGTGAGGACCCACATTTTGCCTATCTATGTACCATTTTTTATGTAATCAAACATTTTCAGTCACACCGTATATATATACACTTCTGAGTTCTTACAATGCCAAAAGATTTTCAAATGATGTTTTTATGTGATGTGATTTAATTTACATGATGATATGTGATGTGATTCATTTCCTTTATGAAATATTATCTATGTGAAAGATATCTATCCATAACGTAATTTTCTAGTGAATCCAAAATGGTATTAAGTTCTCTTGGTATGTGTCAATATTCGATCAAATCAAATATTCATTCAAGATGACGCACTCGTAGATGGAGACGTAGCAGGATAGGGTTGTGAATAGCGTAGATACGATTGAGTTGATATACCACGAATTGAGAGTCTATATGAACAATTATGCGAGAAATGCCTAGGGAGGATGCTTCAGTTAAAAGTCCAATGATAGCATGATATTCTGCCATGTTATTAGTTGTTGATCCTAAGAAAATACCTCCTGAACTAACCAACTCATCAGAGTGGTAAATGACCCAAGCTACGGAGGCAACGTTTTGGGTGTGTCGACTAGCACTATCCGCAAACCCGACAAATATAGAAAAGGAAGATGTCATCTACGCATGAAAAACACAAGACATAGTATAAGTGGCCAAGGAAAAACTCGAGCATGCAAGAGAAAAGACACACAAAAAAAAAAAAATACAATAGTGTACAAAGCACGTATGCTAGATGACCTAGGCATAGTACTTCTTTAGGTAAAGCCCGTTCTAGGGATCGCCCAGGGAAACTCCATCGTAATTGACTATTTCGTAGGTACCTCTATGTAGAACATGTTTCACGATGTAGGGACCATGCCATAGAGGTTATAACTTCCCTGTCCCTAACTTATCGTGAGCATGGTCATATACGAGGACTAAGTCTCCTTCTGCAAAAGTGTGAGGATGGACAGATTTTTCGTATTGATGTTTGATTCACTTTTGATATGTTTCATTAACGAGAGAAGCATCACGACATGTTTCGTCCAGTCTAGTCAAGTGTAGGAAACGTTCTTCTTCAGCAGAAGTGTGGGGCAAGATTTCTACTTTAAGTTTTAGCAAAGGAATTTCACACTCGATTGGCAAGACAACCTCAATGCCATATACTAACTGGAAGGGAGTGAATCCAGTAGCAATTTTTACTGAGGTCCAATAAGCCTAGAGAGCGGAAAAAAGTTGTAAATGCCAATATGTCTTGTTTACCCCTACCATCCGTTGAATCATCGTTTTGAGGACCTTTTTGATAGCTTCAACTTGTCCATTAGCTTGAGGGTAGTAGGGAGATGAGTTCTCATGGAAAAAACCCAACTTGGTATGCAACTCATTCATCATCTGGTTTTGAAAATGGGAACCATGATCAGTGACAATGGCTTTTGGAACACCAAAGTGAGTGATGATGTGATTAAAAAGAAAAGTGTTGCAGTACGGTCATCGTTTAGAAAGGTAGGCATAGCCTCAGCCTATTTTGTAAAGTAATCGATGGCGACGAATATGTAACCGTGCCCCGTGGCTAAGGTAGGCTTGCATTGCATGAAATTAATGCCCCATTTGGAAAAAGGGTCGATGGCAATATCAAAGTGTAGTGGAGCAGGGTGGGTGCATGCCTTGTTTTGGAAAACTTGGCAGGGTGGGCACTTTTTGATGACCTCCATACAATCTTTGAAGATGGAGGGCCAAAAGTATCTGGCACGTAAAATTTTATGGGCGGTAGCCATCCCAGAAAAGTGACCACCATAGGCTCCAAGGTGACAGTCATTGAGGACACGTTCAGCCTCTTCATGAGTGAGACATCGTCGCAGGATGGTATCAATGCCACGACAATATAAAGTGCCTTCGATAATAAGATAATGACGAGAGTGGTGGAGAATACGGCAGCGTTCTTCGCGAGAGATATCGGGATGAAAAAATTGTGTCTAGAGATAGAGAATGATGTCTCCATACTAGGGATTAGAAATGTTAATGAGGAATAGAGATTCATCAGGAAGAGAATCGCTAGGCTCAGTTTCTTCATCAGCACGGGGGAAATTGCAAACAATTTATGCGAACACCAAGGACTTTTTAGATTTGGACTTGGCAAATTCAAGATCGAATTCTTGAAGGATTACAATCCATTTAGAGTATTTTCCCCCAAGCACCTGACATGTCAGGATGTGATACATGGGGTTTGAATCTGCGATAACCATGGTGGTGCGTAACAGACCGTAGTGACAAAATATCTGGACGGCGATGACAGCTGCCAGAGTCAACTTCTCAACATGTGAGTAACGAATTTCGGGTCCGGATAGACTTTTACGCAGGTAATAGATCACATGTTCTTCACCGGAAGAGTCCTCTTGAACTAACACCATGGAAATAGTGGAAGTAGAGGTCCCTAAGTAAAGGATATAATCCTTTGTATAGTCCGGAGGATGTAACAAAGGAATGTTAGTCATTGTGTGCTTGAAAGCATCGAATTATCGTTGAGTAGTGTCATCCCAGATGAAAGGGGCGTCTTTTCGCAACAATCGCATGAATCCTTTAGTGATCTCAGCGTAGTTACGAATAAATTGGTGAATAAAGTTTGCTTTCCCCTGCAAACTTTGGAGTTTTCATAGGTTGGTAGGTGGGGGTAAAGCTATAATAACTCAAATTTTTAAGGGATCCACCCGAATCCCATCCTTGGAGACAACAAAGTTGAGAAGTCGACCGGATTCGACAACGAAGATACACTTATGTGGGTTCAGACGAATGCAGTAGAATCGACATTGAAGAAAGATAGCCCGTAGATGACCAAGATGGTTGGATCGACTGGATGAGTGGGCGAGTAAGTCATCGAGGTAAGGTTCTGCAATATGTTTGATATCATGGAAAGCGGAGGACATGGCTCGTTGGAACGTAGCCCCAACATTTTTAAGGCCAAATGGTAGCTTTCAATACGTGAAAGTTCCCCACAGGAAGATGAAGGTTGTCTTATGTTGATCAGTCGGTAAGATGTCAATCTGGTTATACCTTGAGAAACCATCCATAAAAGAGAAAATTACGCTACCAGCGCAATTATCAGTAATCTAGTCGATAAAGGGTGTTGGGTAGTTATCTTTTTGACAAGACTTGTTAAGATCCCTATAATCAACACAGATGTGAATGGTCCCTTGTTTCTTAG
Source organism: Picea glauca (assembly GCA_000966675.3). Classification (NCBI taxonomy): domain Eukaryota; kingdom Viridiplantae; phylum Streptophyta; class Pinopsida; order Pinales; family Pinaceae; genus Picea; species Picea glauca. Next base: position 129,191 of record JZKD02S2251585.1, on the reverse strand, counting down.
CAACCGAAACAATATTGGAAACCCATTCTATCAAGGGGACAAGATAAATGAAACCAGATTTCAATAAATTTTCAACCTCTGCCTTAATAGTTGCGGTCTTTTTAGGGTGGACTGGGCAGAGTTTTTGTCGAGTAGGTTTGACACCGGGGTAGGTTTTAATCTCATGTACAATAATCGACGAGTCGCTCCCGGGCATCTCTTCGTAGCTCTAGGCGAAGACATCGCGAAATTATTTAAATAATGTAGTATAAGAGACCACTTCCTTGGGTGAGCAATTAGCTCCAAGGTTAATGTTTTCCATGACACCTTCCATGATAGAAATATCAATAACGATCGTAGATGATATGTTGCCCAAATTCCCCTCAGAAAGAGTATCTTATGTGAGGATGGGAGATTGTGGAAAATCGACAACATCAAGAGGGAAGACAAAGTGTATTTCTTCTTGAATTTCTTCAAGAGGTGAAAGAAAAGAGGACCGATGATGGCTATCATCCCAAGGTACATCATCGAGTCTAAGAATTTCCATTATGGATTCATCGGAAGGAAACATTTGAGAAATGTAGTTGATTGCAGATGATAAGGAATTTAACCATGATGGTATCGAATAAGTGTCGGGTGCCAAGAGATGTTGGTCATCCGAAGAGGGAGAGGCAGATTGTATGGCAACGTATGAGGTTTTGGCTGGACTAAGTGGCATGGTGTCACCTAGTGCATCGAATTCCAATGGATTGGGTACAATCCAAGGGTCAAATGATTCCAAGGATTGATAAACCGTAGTCAAAATCATATTGATCGTGGCAATATGATGTGCAGTGGGTGGAAGTGGTGTAGGGAAGGTACCCATGAGGCTAGAATATTTCTACAAGCCAAAACCAATGCTTTCATACGTGATTTTGTGATCTCCCAAGAATGGAATATTGTTGGTAGTAGGAGCGTGAGTGTCAAGTGTGCAGAAATACAACTGATCGATGGTGACAATTTTTCCTTGATGAGGAAATTGCACACATCGAAAAACTGACGAAGCGACAATGGTCATAGCATAGAACCAACTTCTTCCGAGAAACAAATTGTAATCGAGGGGAGCATCGACCACCTCGACATCAACAAAGACAGTTTTTTCGCCTAATTGGACGGACATGGACTGCAAAAGCCCATGGGGATGGAAACCTCACCCATCGAAGGTGTGTAACATCGTTGGGGATTTGTTAAATGTGGGTGATTTTAAACTTTTCTAACACGCTAAAGACATGACACAAGTTGAGGCTCCCTCATCCAGAATAGTTCGATGGATTTGTTGATTGTGAACAACAACATCACCTTGGAAAGCAAGTTGGTGGGAGAGTTGAGACGCATAATTTTCTAGGTTAAACATGATATGGTTGGTCGACTCAAGATCAACAGTGCCAATAGCGACCAAGAGCATTCTACGTTGACTTGGGCAGTGTTGTAGAACTTCTAACACAGACATAGCACACAGTGCTTGAGCTAAATCTTCAACAATGTTGTAGTTCTAGGCGGCACTCAAACTAGGATTAAAGGTAGCTTTACGGATAGTGCTCTTAGGAGGGCGTAAGATAGAGTCGAACTTAGTTTTCTCAATCTAAAGTGGTCCAGACGAAGGGCTAATGGAGGACCGCTATGGATCCGGTAAAGTACCGGTACCTGGTGTGTTGTATGTCTTAGAGCGAGCGGTCAAATTAATCCCATTAAACATATAAATATGTGCACTCTTTGAGGACTCATCATTAGAATGGCTAGAACTGCCCCTAGGAGAGGGGGTTTGAGCAACCATGGATTGTTGCTGAGCAAAAGGCTGAGTAAGCACGGCGGGTTGGGAATTTCCTTTAAAGAGTTTGTCCACTTCGTCCTGATGTGGATAGTCTCGAGTGTAGTGATCGTCACCATAGAGAGGAAATGGGAACTTCGGTTTCTTCTATGGTTTCTTTTCGTTAGCAGGTGGTGGGTTTTGGGCTTTCGGTTGTTCATTATTATTAGTCTTTTTTTTTTTATTCTTTGTCTTTTTCTTACCTCCAAGTTTGTTGCGAGGAGGTATATTGAACTTCATTTACCTCGGAGACTTGGGTATGAGAAGAGGTAGAGGGTGTGGTCGAACTAGGAGTAGACGTGTAAGTAGATCGAGGTGCAGCTCCAGTCGATTGGGATGTAGATTGAGCTTTGACGGAACCAATAACGCCATCTGCATGAGATGAGGATGACGGATTAGATGGATTGGTATTAGCTCGAGTAGCATTCGGAAGAAAATCGTATAAAGTACCAGATTGTGAATAAACCAAATCTAAGTAATGAGCCCGAGCAATGGTTTCTTCCTCATTGACTACGCCACCCATAGCGACATCGCGATCGATCAGGGGTAAAAGTGATTTAGTAAACCATTCTGCCAATAATATGTCAGGAATGATTACCTTGATCATCCTTCGTCGTCGTCTCCACTCATGAATATGGTCAGAGATATGCACGGAGTTAGTTTGACGAAGGGAGGTCAAGAGTTCAGTACCCGTCTCGTAGCAAATAGGTAGTTGAAAGTGTGTGAGGAAAGACATGGAAAGGGACTTGAAATCATGAAAAGAAGCACATGGTAGTTCGATATACCACTTTGCTGCAAATCCAGTAAGTGTTCACTGGAAAAGATGCAAATGTATAGAATCATCCATGAGGGAGTTTGATGAACACCACAAATGGAAAGTCATCACATGGTTATTTGGATCTTCGCCAGATTTTTCATCAAATTTCATAATATCAGAAGGAAGTTTAGTTGGAATAACTGGCCAAACCGGTGAATGAAAAATAGGATCATTAGTTAACCGAGACAAGTCTGGGAGATCTAGAGTCGCAAGGAAAGGTAGTTGTTGGTTAATTTGTGGATGATATTGGTGTGGCATAGGAACACCAGTAGGACCATAAACTGGGTTAGGTGGATAGTTGTAACTAGTAGGTCTTCCTACATACGATTGTTTCTAGCTAGGATAAGCAGGATTTGATGATGGCTGAGAAACATTTGCATAACCCGGTGGGTTCTGAGCATTATAAGCCGGGTGATTTGCTTTCCCATAAGGAGGATAAAAATTTTTCCCTTGAGGATGGTAAGGAGTAGATCCCGGAGGTGGATACACATTAGACCCATGAGGAGGATAAGGTTGTTGTCCCTGAAGACTCCAGGTGGTGTTTGGGATGTCGCTCGGATAAGGTACTCCATAAGATGTTCTGGAAGGAACAGGATTTGATACTCCTCCTTATGGGTTATAATATGAGTTCCCCCCAATGTGGGGTTGGGTAAAAGTGCCTCCCGAAGATACTCCCTAGGATTGTGAAGGGTTTCCAGCAAATGAAGGTTGCCCCCCTGCCAACAGTGGATTAACGATCTGGGTATGACTGGCAAAGGGAGGTTTCCCTCCAGAAGGAACATGAAAAGGGGGTTGTCCCTCGGGAGGGGTAAGGTCGCCATAGAATGGTGGTCCTCCAAGAAGGATAGGTTCGCTAGATGGTGGTTTCCCTCCAATCAATTGTATTTGGTTGGCAAGGGTTTGCATTCTCTGGTGCAAAGATGTCCCATCAAGATCGTGCGGAACATGTGGAAATGTAGAGTGAAAGTTTGTAAAAGTGAGGGTAGGGATCGAAGTGCCTTGGGAATGAATAGAGGTGATGAGTCTAGCATTAGGATAGACTTGTGTTGATGCAACAATAGGGTTAATGACCTGATCGATGGGGTGATTGATAGTTTGACTGGATGGTCCTGTTTCACTAGGAGGGTCATGAGGATGAAAGGGTTGTCGAATAGATTCAAAATTCTCATAAAGATCGCATCCTGATGAAGTCCTCCATACAGAACGAGCATGTGTGGGATTCGTGTCTACTGCAATGGTAGGATGAATAGGAGTCCTATACTCATCACCAAAGGTTGGTTATGTGGATCCCATATATGTTTCGGTAAAATCTCTCTCTGGTAATTGTGGAATCTCTCCATCGATGATGTTCTCAAGGGAGTCTAAATGAAGTAAAAGTGGTTCGAGAGGGGTTATCGACACAGATGTAGTGCGAGGATTGGGGTTCTCAACCGTAACCAAAGCGCCTTCATGATTGTCTAACTGAGGAGTAACAACACTCCCAACGTCAGATTGATTTTCTACCTCTCCACGGTAGTTGTCTTATGGAGGGTTAGGAAGTAAGGGTTGGTAGCCTTCCGGAGGCAGCCCTTGCATGCTACGCAATCGGTGAAGACCTTTATCATATATAGGCTCAATTTTGGAGAATAACAGTACATGCTGAAAATATAGGGCCAACTAATAAAAAGAAACAGCATACGCTAATAAAATCTAGGAATCAAAACCAAGCAAACAAGACTTCTCTTGATGATCATACTAGTTGGTGATGAAATCCAACATTGTGTGACCAAGTCAAGAAGGGGCTAGGATATGGTGTAACAGTTATAATGGCGAACTTCTTAACGGACTTTCACCTTGGTGCAAGCTTCCATGCAGTAATTGTGGATTTACCCTCCAAGGAGCCCGAGTGAGTTTGACCAATGTTTGTTCTAGGTACGGTGAGACTTCCCTTCACCATCACCTCGTGTAAGTACCTAAGGATTATGGAAACTAAGGACACCAACTCACAGTCAGCCCCTGGGCGGGTACAGTCGATAGTCCGATCCGAACGTATGGGCAGGATAACAAGTCTGAAATCAACTCGAGAGGCTTCCACACATAATCGTGGGTATACCTTCAAGTGACCCCCAATATACGATCTGACCACTACAAACAGTTGAACCACGGAGGTATAATCTTTGTAACTCACCTGAATGCGACCTCATGCGTAACCCATGTGTGAGAGGGGGATCCCAGAAATCCTATATGACAATTGGATTTGACTCTCCCTATCTCGGGATGTTAATGTTCGTTTTGAAAACTTTGGAGAGTTGTACTCACATCCTAATCCAAAGTGCTAATCCTAGTCTAATGTTGGTGGAAGATCCTAAAAACAAAAATGTTCTAGATAATTTTAAATTAGCATTGATTTTATGGTTGTTCCTTACTCAAAGGGTGTATGACAACGAAACTGATGGTATGATGACTCAATTCCCAAAAATGCAAAAAAGGATGATAAGCAATCGTTTCTTTTGATGAATGGCTAGCTAGTTAAGGGAAAGAGAGAAAGTTGTTTTCACTATCAAACACTAATATGCAATGTTCTCAATCAATTTTTTTTTCACTCAAATCCGACGCAATGCTAAAAATTTTAAAAATGCAAACTAATATCCAAACCAATCACTAAAATATGTCATTTTTCTTATATGTGAATGATAATCAGATGCAATACTTCTAAATGCCAATCAGACTTCAATATTAAACAATCAAAAGCAAACTTCAAACAAAACAAAAAATACACTCTTGTCGTGAAATAGACAAGACGAACAAAGATAACCAAATTGCAAACAAGAACCAAAAACCTCAAATAAAAGGTAAAATATGGAAAGTTGATGTCAAAGATCAAATGAAAAGTTCATAGACCTTTGGATTTCCTCACAAAAGTTTTCACTAAGTCAGATAAAGGAGAAGAAAACAACAAGTTAACTCTAGGTCAACAAAGACAAAGAGTGGCTTCAAGGAAAGGAAAGAAGATGTCAAAATTCCAAACAAAAGAGAATGAATTCTCATAAATAAGGGTGTTTGAAAGCCAATAACAAGATGGACTGAGAGTATGGGACCCTGAGCAAATGCCAAAAACTAGAAATATCTTCAGAAGGTGAAAATTATGGAGAATTTCTCACAGAAATGGGTTAGCGCTCTGGTGTAAGGGGCACCAGAGCATTCCATCACTTTGTGTAAAGCTAAAGGGGAGTGCTATCACTATGAATGCAACAGGAGGGGAGCGCTCTGCTCCAAAAACTTAAAAAAAATCCCAGAAACTCAAAAAATGAAACAAATTCAATCAATCAAAGTGATCCTAATGACATAATGGGGCAATCAAACAAATCTAAGAATAAAAAGACAATGAAAAGAAGATCAAATTAGTGGGCAAAGGGCCAAAACAAGATCTGGGAATGGAAACAAAAATCAGAGCTCCTCCCCAGTGGAGTCGCCAATTTCTATTGAAGGTGAATCCCCCTGTGGACAAGTGGATTCCCTCTTGGTCTCTAGACCTTTAATGCCAAGACAAAAAGTGCTTAACATGGACATTGACTTCCGTTTAGATCCTATAAAGCTAATGAATGAAAGAGAAGGAGAAAGATATGTACCTTATTTGCAACGTTTGTCCTTGCAAAGTTTTGGCTGAGCTTCGATCTTGAGCTCCCTGATAGATCCTGTAAGACAAACAAAGATACAATGGACTTTCTACTCTACTGAGATTCTTCCCTTATTTTCCTCAACAAACCCAAAATTTGATAAAAAGAGGGTAGTGCTCCCCCAGAAGGGTACACAGGGCACTCAAGCACTCCCCCAAAGAGGCTCAGGGAGCACTAGCACTCCCTAATAGTGGGTAGGGGAGCTCTCCTCTCCAAAATTCATTTTTTGAGTGGTTTTTCCAATGGTAAAAAGCTTGTACCTCATGTTAAGTGGTTTTTCATTTGATGTGTCTTAAGTGTCTTCTTGATGTCGTTAAAGGAATGACATAGGAAAGATGGCAGTGTGATGTTTATGACACTTACAACACTTATAATCAAGATGCGACATTTGCGGACAAGATGCGACACTTACAACACTCGTAATGACAACACTTGCGACCCTATCGAGGTCAGTAATTTTGAGGTGGTGTAACAATTATGGCGAGTATTGTATTCTGAGAGAGGAGACTGTGAGAGAAGGAAGAGGAAGTTACAATGGGTTTTGTTGTAGGTTGTATCCCTTCATTTGTTGGCTAATAATAAAGGAAGGACCTGGCAATTTCTCTAATGGACGTAGCCCACAATGGGTGAACCACATAAATATGTGTCTCTATTGTATTGTGCATCTTATGTGTTTTGTTTTTGCATTTGTTTTATTTTATTTCTCCGTGGTCCTGTTTTTCTAACAGATTCAAGGTTAAAGAGATCCAATTACTGTACCTTAGTTTATGTGTTTCATGTCGATCTCTTTAACACTTGGTCGTTCCTTGATTGCAACTCTCCTCCCAATGCTGACCTGCATTCATAAAAGACAAACATAGAACTCCACATGCATATGATCTATAAACTAATGGGTTAGATATTCTATCAAAATATAATCAAATTTAAATATTGACAATCTCATATGGTGGGAGAAGAAAAGTACTTCTTTTATTAATCTCACAAGAGTAACCTTACAATAGTGAGATCGGCCACTACTCCTCGAATCTGGTACTGGGATCCTCTTCAACTGTGCTCCAACAGCTTCTGTATGTCCTTCTCTTCACACAATAGTTGCAAAATGTTGGGGCAAGGGGAGTGCTAAATCGGGTATAGTTTCTTTTCTATGATTTTTCTCTTCTCCAAATGGGACCCCTACCCCTTCTTTTATAGGCTAGAAAGGGATAGGTATTTGTTCGAGTGACCGACTATGGATGGTTAGTCGGTTTAGTTAACTTACCCAAAACTGTGTGTTATGTCTGCAACTTTCCATTTTTTCGTGCTTTTTAGGTATACGCGGGTTGTAATCGGTCAGCTAGCGTACACACGCATGCAGTAGTGAAGCAGGGCGCGTATGCCTTCAAAAAGAGTGTCTTTTAAGAAGTTGCTCAGTAGTGGTTTAGCAAAGAAGTCAAATGAGATGGCATAATGCAAGGTAAGCATGTTTGGTGGAATTTAGGGGGATAACAGATGCCCCCTAATGTGTGAGGTCAGAAGAGCATATGATGGCCAAAATACATTATCAATCATCACCAACGTACCAAACAAGTGAGCATAGGGACTAGAATTTGGGAAGTGCCATCTGCAAAATAACAATTATCTCATCGAGGCGGGAATACCCATGCTCATAATTAAATAAAATCATGGATACCAATCAAATACATTGTAGATCCATGTTATATAACTATATAAAGTGTATCCGTGAGCAATACACAGTGGATCTACATCTCGAAATCAAAAATATATAC
>JZKD02S2251585.1:105029-121077 GCA_000966675.3 Picea glauca | reverse complement strand
ACGCGGGTTGTAATCGGTCAGCTAGCGTACACACGCATGCAGTAGTGAAGCAGGGCGCGTATGCCTTCAAAAAGAGTGTCTTTTAAGAAGTTGTTCAGTAGTGGTTTAGAAAAGAAGTCAAATGAGATGGCCTAATGCAAGGTAAGCATGTTTGGTGCAATTTAGGGTTATAACAGATGCCCCCTAATGTGTGAGGTCAGAAGAGCATATGATGGCCAAAATACATTATCAATCTTCACCAACGTACCAAACAAGTGAGCCTAGGGACTAGAATTTGGGAGGTGCCATCTGCAAAATAACAATTATCTCATCGAGGCGGGAATACCCATGCTCATAATGAAATAAAATCATGGATACCAATCAAATACATTGTAGATCCATGTTATATAACTATATAAAGTGTATCCGTGAGCAATACACAGTGGATCTACATCTCGAAATCAAAAATATATACATGTATAGTATCCATATTCAAGAAGCGAATAAGGCCTAATGGCTAGAGATGAGGACTTCAAAGGTCAAGCAACAGCTTAAAAATCTTCACAACTCAGGTAGGAGTGCAATATGAGTGCACGACTTCACTACCTAGAGGCCTTCGACGGCTTGTCAGGAACGGACTAGAGGATTTTGATGATCAGGTTGAGGGCTTCATGGATTTTGAACAAAGACTTGATTGGGATTTCGGGATGACTGGGCATGAGGGTAAGAGACAGTCTGCAGAGGGGGATGACTCAAGCTTGGTAATAACTTCCCTTGGAAAATAGCATGACATAAGATGAGACTCAGGCAGCATGATATTTTGACAAAAGTTCACGATGAAGGAGGCACCGCAAACTCTCCATATGTTTGGAAGAATAACCAAATGGAGGAGAATATAGCTCTATGTAGCGAGAACGGATTCCTAAGGTCGTATTAAATCCTAGGGCTTGACTAACAAATGGAAGGATGTGCTTTGTCCAAGGGCGACTCATTGTGCTTCCAATAAAAAGAAAATACTTTTCCCTTCCTCTTTTTGGGGTATATTTTAATTTTTTGTCTTTTTCAATAATTTTGGAAAGCTTGAAAAAGAATAAAAAAATGCTATGTTACAAAGGAGGATCGAGTGTCAAAAACATACTAGTTCCAAACGTATGGAACATAGGGATTCTCAGGGAAAAGGGACATATGCAGGAAAATGACACTCGGGAAAAATCCTCCAGGGGCCAAAGGTGTCAAGACGCAGAGGAAAAGTGCTACAGGGCTTGCGTATAAGGCATGCTTCAGATGGTTCGGTTGAGAGAAACATGGAGCCAGCATTAGGCCAAAGACACAGGTATGAAAATGCGGTTAACAAGACACACAATGGTAACGTCCTTCGATGTAATTTTAATGAGCCCGGAGAAGGTAAGCTCGGTGGTTTTTCATATTTAGAGAGTCTGAAAAAAAAATGTAAAAGGAGACTTTGTTGGGGGTACCTTTTTGAAGATAGTCTAGTCGGTTTGAAAAAGGGGTAAATTAGCACCGAAAAGATGTCTATTCAAAACCATTTTAATGAGTGTGATAAAGACACGATCACTTGCCATTTTTTTCATTTTTAAGGAGTCTGGAAAAATCTTAACTAGGGACTCCATTAGGAATGCTCTTCTGGACCAATTTAACGAGTGTGAAAGAGTAAGGTCGCTCGGTGATATTTTCAATTTTAAGTAGTCTGAAAAGAGCTTAACTATGGACTCCGTGGGGGTTCCTTTTTCGTAAATTTAGTCCTTCAGGCCCAAAAAAGGGTTAAAATCATACATGAGAATACTCTTCTAGGGAACTGAGGCTCCTAGAGTATACCTTTGTTCATACAATTGACCATCCGGACCGAAAAAGGGATAAACTACCGCCGGATAGACATGACTTCAAATTTCAGTTTAGCGAGCGTGAAGGTCAACAAGATCGCTCGACAATCTTTTCATTTTTAGAGGATCTGAAAAGGGATTAAAAGAAGACCTGTTATGTTTTGGGAGTTCCAAGGGTGAGGTCAAGCATGATAATGCATCATGCAAATGAGGCTCAAACTTTTAATCAGGATAAACTAATAAGGACTCCTGAGCCTATGGTCATTAGTGACAGCATGGACACCAAAATGCAACCAGGATCTACCTAGGGCATCCATGTTAAGGTAGGCTCTACCACTAAAATATGACACTATGGTGTAGTGATAAAGACAACGAGATGCAGAAAGTAGGGGTGGAATCCTAACTTAAATGCAATAAGTTGGAAAAAATGACTTTTTACCAAAGGACCTTTTAAAAACACCCAAATCTCAAAAAAGTTTCCCAATACCCAAAGTAACATTTACCATAACAATCCATATAAAATTCCTGAACCATACTAAATGATTTTCAATTTAGAAAAAATGACAAAAGGGTCCAAAAATTGACAAAAAGTGGCCAAAAAGGTCTATAAATAGAAGCTGGCAGCTCATTATCACTATTTCAAATTGAGAAATTGACTAAAAACCAAAAATACCCCTTTGTGAAAAGAATTGATTATGGGAGCTTCAGTGGACGAAATGAACTTCCGCTTGGAATAAGTAAGTACATACTAACCCCCCTTTCATTTCCATTCTTCCTTTATGCATTTTATTTTGTTTTTTGAGGGGGCATCGACCGTAAAAAGTTCAGCCCTACGTATACGCGGGATGTCTTAGGATAGCACGCGTGCAGAGGAAAGACTACTCGTGTGCACACGTGACTGTGTGCATTCCAGCCTGCGTGTACCCTCTAAGATGTGGAAAAAGAAAAAGCAAGGGCTAATTTCTCCAAAACTTGTAAACTGCAGGATGTGTGTTCACTGGAGAGAAAGGGATCATGAGGACATTGATATTTTGGTCGACGAGGATCCTAATTCTCTTACCGCATTAACGCAATGTGGTTTGATAAATGTTTTCCATTGTCCTTTCATGCGGGCACAACCTAGGCTACTGAATGTCTTGGTTGACTACTAGAACCCTGACGCAGAGGCCTTCATGATTGAGGGTCAATCATTGACTCCAACGACCAAGGACATATACTTTTTGAAAGGCCTCTCAAGGAGAGGGGAACCAGTCAATTTCTGCACTTTTCCTTCTAGACCTCTCAACATAGCGGAGTTGATTGGACTTCACTGTGAAGCTGGTACTGACAAGATGGGCACGCAGGTGCCAATAAGAAAGATCTTTGACCTATCATTAAAAGTAATAGTTTTTCTTATTGGGTGGATCACTGCATCTACGGCTCTACATCAGGCCTCCAAGGTGCACATGAACTATGTGATTCAGTGCTTAAATTCACAAATCTTTGACTGGAGTACCACATTGATAAACTGCATGAAGAGGCAGTTGACGGAGTGTCGTATGTGGAGGCACAGGAACTTTGGATTTGGGACAATCCTTTGTGATTTCCTCTTTGAGAGAGTACTGGGTCTTAGTCCTAGAGAGAGAATTCGAGGGCATGAGGCCTCTCACCCCACACTATGCAGATGGGCAGTGTTGTTGTCGTGACAGGGTGGGGGAGAACCATTGAGGCTTTTGATGACAATTTTTTTTCTTGGTGGGCGCGACAGATTCTGGTTATAGAGGACTACCCCTATGCCAAGATTGACTTCTTGAGAGATCCTGAGATTTTGGTACCTCCCGGAGAGCAGCGAGGAGAGATGGGTAAGTTTGCTTTGTGTTTTTCTTTCTTTTTCAAATTTATTTAATTTTTATGTTGTTTCTATATATATCATTTTTTTGTATATACCAGAGTATCTGACAATTAATTATGTGTTATGTGCAAATGTGGGGCTAGTGTGTTCAGTGGACTTCACGAGGAATAGGTGACGTCCACGACCAGAGGCAGGACCAGCTACAGCTGGAGGACCAGTAGCAGTAGGGGGACCTCTAGCCGGTGAGGCTGAAAGAGTTTTGAGACGGGTAGAGTGGAACAATACCTCGCTTACTCGCACAGTCCCCATGGAAGAGATTGAGGATCTGTCACCATCCATGCAGCCTCATGTAGTGGGGGCACCACGGATGTGGGTCTAGCTTTTTCGGCGTTTGGCAAACGCCATTGATCATTATAATAGGGTCAATAGGCCCCGTCCTTAGTTAGGATGGACAACTTACATTCTGAGGGCACTACTTGTATATTTTTTAGGGCATAAGCCCCGTGACTTTCTACTAGACGTATTTTTGAGGCGCTTGCGCCCACCCATGTACTCTGATATTTTTTATATTATATATGGATTTTTATGTCTTTTTATGTCTTATGGATTACATCTATTTTACAAATGTATTTACATGTGCATGTGTGTGTCTTTCTTACATGTGTGCAAAATGCCAATCTAATATTTGATTAGCTAGAGTATCTGTAACTTGATTTAATCTCCTAGGAATATGAAAATATGTAATATAATCAAAGCTTCATTCTAAGAGATGTACCCTAAGGAATCGTCGGTGTAGACTAGGGTCATGAACATGGTAAACTCCATTTAACTAAGACACAACCAGCTGAGCTTCTAAATAGACCCGGAGGTGAGAGATACCAAGTGACAAAGCGTCATGAAGTAACTCAATAACTACGCTATATTTGTTGACATTGTTTGTGGTGTCACCTAAACATATACCTCCTGAAGATAACAACTAGCCCTGAGGTGTGAAAATTACCCAAGCTGTGGAGGCAAGCCTCTGAGTGTGCCGGCTAGCGTCGTCTACAAATCCAAAGAATGCCTCTGATTCACTCAACATCTTCCATAGTGAAGAAGATGTCATCAAAAAATGACACGTCGATAAAACCAAAAACCCAAAATGTAATAGTACAAAGACTATACATATATTACAAAAAATCACTCAATGCGACCCACCTATGAGTAATAATTCTTGAGGTATAGCCCATTTCTAGGCTCCGCCAAAACATTTCCCTCAAAGTCCACCAAACGATAAGTTCCCTTCTGTAGTACTTCTTTCACGATGAAAGGTCCGAACCACATGGGTTTGAACTTGCCTGCCCCCAAAAGGTCCTTATCTTGGTCATAGACCAGGACAAGGTCACCTTCAGAGAAAATATGAGGATGAACGGACTGATCATACTGACACTTAACTTTCTATTTGTGAGCCTCGTTAGACAAGGCCACATCATGACATTGTTCATTGAGTTGTTCAAGGTATAGTAAATGTTCTTCAAGTGGTGAAGTATTTGGCAATAATTGTATGGCCAAATTTAACGATGGGATCTGGCACTCTATAGGCAAGACTGCTTCCAGCCCGTAAATGAGTTGAAAAGGTGAGAAACCGGTTGCAGTCTTAACAAACGTTTAGTAAGCCCATAATGTCGAATACAACATCAAATGCCAATTTGAATTGGTTGAAATGATCGTTCGTTGTCGAATGGTTTTAAGAGATTTATTTATAGCTTCCACCTGACCATTCGCTTGGGGGTAATAAGGTGATGAATGTTCTTGCCTCAACCCAAGATTTGATGTTAACTCGGTCATCATTTTGTTCTAAAAGTGACTGCCATGGTCAGTGACAATCTCTCTCAGGACGTCGAACCTTGCAATTATCTGGTTGAACAAAAAGAGAGTGGTTGTCTCCCCGTCATCTTTGAATGTTGGCATAGCTTCGACCCACTTGTTGAAGTAGTCTACTGCTACAATGATATAGCGGTGCCCCGTTGCTGAAGGAGGGTTGAATGTAGTGTAATCAATCCCCCATTTAGTGAAGGGACCAATAGTAATAACGGGAAACATGGGAGCGGGGTGTGCCCTCATTTTTCGAGAGAAGATCTGACACGAGTGGCACTTCTTGACTGATTCAACACAATATTTGATTAATGTCGGCCAGAAGTAACCGACTCGTAGAATCTTTTGGGTTGTTTCCAACCCATACAAATGACCACCACATGCTCCAGTATGGAAATCATTAAGCATGATTTCCTCTTCTTCATGAGTGAGACATCGGTGAAGGATGCAGTCTACACCTCGACGATACAATGTGTCCTCGAGTATGAGATAATTCTTAGCCTTATGGCATATACGGCGACGCTCATCATGAGAAATTGGGGCGGGACACTTCAAAGTTTGTAGGTAGACAAGCACATCTCCATACCAGGGGTCAGAAGATGAGATCAAAAACATATCTCCTTTGATAGGCAACTCGTCAGGTATAACATCACCTGATTTGACCTGAAGTTCCGATATGAGTTCCGCGAAGACCATCGACTTTTTGGATTTCACCGAAACAAATTCCAAGTCGAATTCCTGGAGGATAACTATCCATCTACTGATTTTTCCACCAATGACTCATCGTGTCAATACATATTGAAATGGATTCATGACGACAATGACGGTGGTCTTATGAAACAAAATATAATGACGGAACCATTGGATGGCATGAACTGCTGCCAACGCAAGTTTTTCGATATGGGAATAATTGAGTTCCAATCCAACTAGGTCTCGGCTCAGGTACTAAATCACGTATTATGAGAGTAACTCATCCTCCTAAACTAAGACCATACCGATGGTCGACTATGCAAGGGCCAAGTATAATAGGAAATCTTTATTATAATTGGGTGGCCGAAGCAGAGGGGTTGATATGAGGGTGCTTTTCAATGCTATGAAAGAGTGTTGAGCGGCTTTGTCCCAATTAAAATAATTTCCTTCTTCAATAAACACATAAAACCTGTTGTGATCTCGACATAGTTTGCGATGAAATGTTGTAGAAAAATCACCTTTCCTTGTAGACTCTAAAGTTGAGGTATGGTGCACGGGGGAGGCAATTGAATTATTGCCTCAACCTTGAGAGGATCGACCATCATCCCTATTGTTGAAACGATGAAACCTAATAGGTGGCATGATGTGACGCAAAAACTACACTTATTTTGATTCAAGCGGATTCAATAGTAGCAACACCATTCAAGGATAAGTCGGAGGTGTTCCAGATGATCATCTCTCTTGCGAGATCATGACGCTAAATCATCGAGGTAAGCCTCGACTATGTGTTTGAGGTCATGGAAAGAAAGAGACATGGCCTACTGAAACGTAGCTCCATCATTTTTCAAACCAAAAGGCATCTTACGATAAGCGAATTTACCCCATCGACAGATGAAATTGGTTTTGTGTTGGTCTTCAGGTTTGATTTGTATCTGATTGTATCCTGAAAAACCTTCCATGAATGAAAAGGCCTCGTATCATGCGCATTCATTGACTATATGGTCAATAAATGGCATGGGGAAATGATCTTTTGCATAGGCCTTGTTCAAATCATGGAAGTCCGTGCATACGCGAATCGTACCCTATTTTTTATTTACTGGCACGAGATTCGACACCCATTGAATCAATTGGATGGGGTAGATGAAACTAGCTTTAAGTAGTTTCTCTACTTCAGCCTTGATAGATGTTTCTTTCCTAGGATTGACCAAATGAAGCTTCTGCCACACCGGCTTGATATCAGGATAAGTCGTGATTTCATGTTCAACAATTCTTGGGTCTATGCCTGGCATTTTCTCGTAAGACCAGGCAAAAACTTCGTGGAACTCTTTAAATAAAACTGTGTAAATTTGAATTTCCTCGGGGGAGCAGTCCTCTCCAATGAAGATATTCTCCACAATGCCAAGGGTTCTGGAGATGTCAATAGGTATCGTCTCGGCTATTGTGGCCATATTTCCTTCAATGTAAACTGCGTGTGTTGCCAAAGGATTTATAGGAAAATATTTATCTCCATTCATGGTCAGAGTAAATTCTCCTACTTCAATTCGTCTTAACTCTGGGAGGAAGTAGAATCTATGATGAAGATCTTCCCAAGGTTTGTCCGGACTAGTCATTGCCTCAATAATTGCTTCGTCTGAAGGAAAGACTAAGTCTAAAGAATCTGTATAAGCAAGGGAACCTTGATCCCAAATAGGCTCGAGCACCGGATCTAACTCTCGTGCTGGAGTCGGATCGGGGTCGGCAGAAGCTCATTGAATGATCGAGTATGCAACTTCTGTCGCAGACAAAGGCATGGCCATTCCATGGTGCTATATACCTTCCATAGTAGTGGATGGGGAAGGAAGGGTCCACGAATCATGAAAATACGTTGTGCAAAACGATGAGATTTGAAAATTTCGAGCCCGAGGCTGGTTGGGGACAGCCGTCATATAATGGACATTGTCGGTTCGAGGTGGGTAATCGAAAGTACCCATCAATGATGGGCACAGACCAACCCCTACATTGACAATTCCAGATTGGGGGTTATCAATCATCGGGACTGTGGATACTCTCAATGAAGGGTCAGGACAGGAGAAGGATAATTGACCAATGGTCACAATTCGACCCTTGTGAGGAAAAAACAAGACCCGAAAAAATGTCGTGACCACTGCTCACATAGCGTAGGTCCAACTCCTGCCTAACAAAATATTGTAGTCGAGGAACGCATTGACCACTTCAATTTTGATACACACGGATTTTCCCCCCAACTGCACGGGGAAAGAGGGGATGATCCCATGTGGTCAGAAAGAATGATCGTCAAAAGATGTAAGTAGAGTAGGCGATGGAGACAAAATGGTTTGGCCGATGGCCTTCCAACACGCCAAAGACATTATGCATGTCGAGGCACCCTCATCCACCACTGTACAGAAAATATTCCAGGTAAAATTTTTCGTGGTATAAGACACTACTATTTGAAAAGTGACGTGGTAAGGAAGGTGAGGTTTTAAGTCGGAGGTATCAAGCATGATCGTTCCTGGATTACAAGTCTCGACAGAGCCTAGGATAGCTAACAGGACCTTTCTCTGGGAAGGGAAACTCTAGAGGACTTCCAAAGAAGACATCGCACAAGGGGTTTGTGATAAATCCTCCACCACAGAGTAGTTCTAGGATGCCCTTGCGTTTGGGTTGTAAGAATCGTTTTTGAATGCACCTTTGGGGATGCGTGTCATTGTTTCACCCAACGTCTTCTCAATCTGAAGAGGAAGAGGTGGGTTTTCGGCCTCTTTACCCTTCTCAAAGGTGCCTGGCTTTCCGTAATCATGTGGTCTAGTCATTAGATAACCATCACCTTTCATCATATAGATGTTTGTGGATGAAGGATTACTTGAATACGGAGGGGGTCCTTGACTGCCCCCTTCTGCACTCGAGGAGGCTTTAGATAGATTTTTCCCGTGTGGGAACGGGCTCGTTAACACGGTAGGCTATTGTTGTGCTAATAACTTCTAGGCCTCTGCAAGTCGAGGGCACTGATGGGTCAGGTGGTCTTCCTTGAAAATATTACAAGGATACTTTGACTTCTTCTTTTCAGTGTCGTCTCTGCCACCATTATCAGTGGGTTTCTTATCCCCCTTACCCTTTTTCCGTGGTTTCTTCTTTCCATCAGGCTCTTGGGTGGCCTTTGGGTTTGTCATTTGCACACTGTGTACATCCAACTTTTGGGTAGGGGGAGCAGCCAAACCAGTGGTTTGGTTGTTGTATCGACAATTGTTGCAATTGATTTGACAATGGATCAGCGGGCCTAGTTTGTACTGAACCACTAATGCCATCAGCATGTGGTCTAGACCTTTGCCTGGTTTTTTCAAGGATTGACCTTGGTGCATCTGGAAAAATATCGTAGAGTAAACTAGATTGAGAGTAGATTAGCTCTAGCTGTTGTGCTCTCATTATTGCGTCTTCCTCGGAAAACACTCTGAACATTGTGACATATTTAGATAACTAGGGTACCAAAGACTTAAGGAACCACTCTAGAAGGAATGTTGGTGGGGCTATTACTTTGATCAAACTCCTTCGGCGTCTCCATTCTCAGATATGATCAAAGATATGGTCTGTTTTTGTCTGCTCGAAATTAGCCAGCAATTCTGTGTCATCGTCTTATCTCACAGGTAATTGGAAATGGTTCAGGAAATCCATTGCCAAGTCGTCGAAGGAAGAGTATCGTGAGCGGTCGAGCTCAATGTACCATTTTGCAGCACTCCCTATGAGAGTGCGTTGAAACAATCGCAATTGAACAGAGTCATCTCTTAACGAGTTGGGCGAGCATCATAAGTGGAAGGTAGTCGCGTGATCACCAGGATCTTCATTAGGATTGGCCTCGAACTTTCGAATGTCTGAAGGCAACTTGGTCAGCATGGGATGCCAACTCAGATCGTGACAGATGGGGTCATTTAAGAGCCTTGTCAAATATGGCAAGTGCACGGTTTCCAGAAACGGTAGTTTGGGTTGTGGGTTGTAGCCGGGGAAAAAGGAGCCTGGGGTTTGACTGGTACCATGTTGCCAGAAAAAGTTAGGTTGTTGGCTAGGGATCTGGTAATAACCATGACCATGACCATTGTACAGATTGGGCGCTAGTTGAGACATCATCTGTCGGTTCCCGCAATAAGACGTAAAGGGTTGAGTTTGCGTCGCATTCCAAGTATTTTGGGAGGGGTTGCCCCCTACCGATCTGGCGAGCATAGGCGTTGGGCCTTGCTCGGGGTTCCACTAGGTATGGAAAGGGTTCCCCTGATCAGTATCCTTGGCAAGGGGACTGGTCCCTGCCATGGATTCCAAGATCCTTGTGAGGAAGGAATTCCTAAGTGTGCCCCCTGTGCAGGAATAGTACCCTGTACAGGATGTGATTGTCCATAACCGGGGTTTCCCCCGGCCGAAATGGTAGCTGACGAGAAAGCATTGTTACCAAACGCAACGAATAAAGAGAAAGGTGTTGAACTAACCAGCATATTATAAGGAGGGAGTGCTTGACTACCTACTCCAAACAAGTTTATGTTAGGCCCAGCGGAGTGTTGAGGAACACCGTCGAGCGAGGGGGACGAAGGGGGTATATGACCCCCACCGTAAGGTAAAGCGATAAAGGGAGCGGAAGTGACCCTAATAGATCCTTGTAGAGGATCATTGGAACTCCCTACCCCCAGACCCAAAGCTTGTAGAGTGGAGGAGGAAAGTACAATACTCGTAGAGAAGCCAGGCATCTCATATGAGAAAGGAGAGCCTGTCGTGTTCTGAGTAAATGGAGCGGTGATCATCTCCATAGATGAAATCGGACCACTACCCAAGGTAGAAGTAGTCAAGACCATGGTGACCCGAACCAACGACGGTTGGTTAGGAGGTGGAACACCCCCAGTAGTGACAGTCGTGAAGGAAATATCAGTATTCCCTGAAGAAGTGGCAGTGTGTGCTTCCATTATTGTTGGTGACACTACTGGACGCTCGTAAGGTAAAACATGTACAACGATGGGCGTCGATATATCAGTGATGGGAGGGTTGTAAGAACCAAGAGCCTCTTCTCTGAGGTCAAAAATGATTGGTTCCTCCAGAAATAAAATTTCTTCTCTCGAAGATGGGTTGGCCACAGTTTCCTGTAACCCGGTTGTCTCAAAAGACCCTTGCTGGTCTAATTTTCTCCTTAGTGGTGGCGAGGGGGGGTTCGAGGTCAACCGACGGCAGGCCCAGAAGCCTTCGCAACCAGTGGAACTCCTGATCCTCCAATGTGTGAGAAGATAAAAGACACACTAGGGAAATCTATAATCGTTTGAAAACCAGTACGCACTAAAAGGTACCTATGAGATAAAACAAGCAGTCACTAACTAGTTGGAAGAACAGTTACAACAACCAACACTAGAGAAACTTACCGGTGCAAGTGCAACTAGAATACGGAAGAACCCTCTGCGTATACTCTGCAAAGTGTGGCCCGATGTTTTTCCTAGGTACCGCGGTATACCCCCGCAGTCACCTATGTAAGTCACTAGAATGATAGGCAACTAGCTTTCCAGCGTGCAAACAGTCACCAGGCGGGTACAGTCGACAGTCGGGTGGACCGCAATGAGTAGGGTATCAAGCCCGAAACCTATCAAGGGTATCGAAATCAAGTGTTCCAGAAGACAAATGAGGACCTCGAACGGATTTGAGACCCACAAAGCTTCGTGGCAAATGAAATCCATGGAATCCCAAGACAAACCCTCTATATGTGTTCCCCACTACGTTTGGGTTGGTTTTGGAGGGGTTATCTCCGTTACCTTTCCTTACACGACCTCGTGTTTAGCCCCTATGTTAGAGGGGTGTCCCAGATAACTTTTATGATATTGGACTTTTGACACTCCCTAGCACAAACTCTTATGTTTGTTTTTCAGCCTTGAAGAGTTTCCTCTCCAACCCTAAATCAAGGCTCTAGCGTAGACTAGTTGATGTACCCTACAAAACATAAAGTCTAGTTGATTTTTAATTAATCGTTAATTTTTATAGGCTTGTCTTAAGTCAAAGGTTATGAATGTGAAACTAGTGATGTTTTGAGAGACGAAAGAGAAGATAAACAACAAGCTGAAAACAAAATAACTTCTTCTTGACAAATTCGGATTTTCTCTTTTTTTAAATTTTTTAAACCAACTTTTCAAACTTTTTCTTTCCAAGATCTTTTAACTGAAAAATCAAACAAGATTTCACTCGACTACAAGATACTTATTGTCCTAGGTCAATCAGCCAAGAACTTATGAAAACAATCTTTTTCCTATTGATTAATGCAAACAACCAAGTCTTTAACCAAACCATGAAGTAAAAAATTTCAACATGCTTCAAAATTCTAGAATTGAAAAATGGATTCCTTTTTCTTTCTTCTAAAGGAAGAGAAATGATAAAGTGAAGACAAAACAGAAACCAAAAAGAACTTATGGCCCTAATGCAGATCGCAAGGAGTCACTTGACCAAAAACTCAAAAAAGGTTGATCTCAAAAAAAAACTCACAGATTTGTCTAAGACTGTACTACAGAAAATTCAAGAAATCTGTTTGATGAAAAGAAAAATATGCTATGGTCAAACGTCGGCTACCAACTGTGATCACAAAGACCAGGGCAGAGACCAAAAAGACCCCTGAAAATACTAGCTTCTGACAGGTAAGAGGATGACTACCTCTCTCTGTCAAAATATCTCCCCAATCACAGATACGCGACTGTCACCACATCAGCTACTGTGTATACGCATGTTTTCTAAAGGCAGAGCATGTATGCACATGTGCAGAACTATTGTAGGGTGTGTATAGCTATGTAAATGCTCAAAAAAAAAAAAAATTAAAACACAATCCAGCCCAGGCAGGGAGCACTGGTACTAAAAACCAGAGACCCTCAGAGACAGACAAAATAACTTTGGCAAAGAAAATGCAAGGAAACTTTTGATCAGACAAAGCTAATCTGAGGCTATTCCTATGCTATAGAATGCAACACAGAGATTATGAACAAATATAAGAAACCCCTGAGAAGGATCACTCCTAATAGGGAAAGAGGATGACTGCCTCTAAAAAAAAAAAATCTGGACTTAAACACGCAACTGACACTTCAGCAGCCCAGCGGATATACACAGGTTCTCTAAAGGTAGGGCACGTGTATACGCGAGCAGGGATTCTGTAGGCCACATATACCTCTGTAAATTTATGGGCATGGATGATTTTAGAGGCTAAATTTCTCTCATGAGATAATTTTCCATGGTTTTTCCAAAAACGAGATTAGCTATTTTAAAAATGATTCTCCCAAATTCTAAAGGATAAAATTGTTTTACCTTAAAAATCGCCAAAATTTTATAAAAACTATATAAAATCCTTAGAAATTTGAATATCTTTACAAAAATGTCGCCAAATATTTATAGTTGGCATATGAGGGATAAGTAAGATTCGCTAAGTTTTCTACATTTTAAAATAGATTTCCATCCTTAAAATCATCCCTGTTTACGGGATGAAAATTAAACAGCCAAGAAATCATGCAGGGAGTACTGGTATATAAAACCAACATCCCTACAAGCTCAAACTCTTGCAAAAACTTTAAAAAGAAAAGGTGATAAACCAATTCTAAAATACCCAAAAAGTATCCCAAGAAAACCCTAGATATTCCCCGGTATGGTCGCCAATTCTTTTGTGGGTGGGAAATCCTTCCTACGGACTAGCAATAAGGTTTTTATCATGCATGCAGAAATGACCTAAAGTCTCCTACTTTCTACCAACATCCCAATCATAAACCCCATTATTCATATGCAGATTCAAGGTTAATGAGATCCAGTTACTGTACCTTAGTTTTCGTGTTTGATGTCGATCCCTTTAACGCGTGGTCGTTCCTTGATTGCAACTCTCCTCCCAACGCTGACCTGCATTCATAAAATACAAACAAATAACTCCACATGCATGTGATCTATAAACTAATGGGTTAGAGATTCTATCAAAATATAATCAAATTTAAATATTGACAATCTCATATGGCAGGACGGGAAAAGTACTTCTTTTATTAATCTCACAAGAGTAACCTTACAAAAGTGAGATCGGCCACTGCTCCTTGAATCTGGTCCTGGGATCCTCTTCAACTATGCTCCAACTGCTTTTGTATATGCTTCTCTTCACACAATAGTTTCAAAAGGTTGGGGCAAGGGGAGTACTAAATCGGGTATAATTTATTTGCTATGATTTTTCTCTTCTCCAAATGGGAACCCTACCTCTTCTTTTATAGGCTAGAAAGGGCTAGGTATTTGATCGAGTGATCGACTATGGACGGTTAGTCGGTTTAGTTAACTTACCCAAAACTATGTGTTCCGTCTGCAACTTTCCATTTTTTCATGCTTTTTAGGTATACGCGGGTTGTAGTAGGTCAGCCAGCGTACACACGTGTGCAGTAATGGAGCAAGGCATGTATGCCTTCAAAAAGAGTGTTTTTTAAGAAGATGTTCAGTAGTGGCTTGGAAAAGAAGTCAAATGAGATGGCCTGATGCCAGGTAAGCATGTCTGGTGCAATTTAGGGTTATAACATGCGCTCATTTGACAGATTTTACAGTTTCTAGTGTAGGTATGAGCATCTTTAAACAAGGTGGGCCAATAATAGCCATCTCTCATAATCTTATGAACGGTGGTGTTCCTTGCGAAATTCCCTCCGACAAGGCCATCATGGATCTCCTTCAGCACTTTGTCTGCATCTTCATGTTCAAGACATATTAATAGTACCCCATCATAATTGATCCAAAAGAGTACCGAAGTTATAAGGCGATATTGTGCATATTTTAACCTGAGAGCTCTCCTTTCCCTAGGGTTGACATTTTCCATACAAGTCCCATGGTGTAGGAGATAAGTTAAATCTTTATACCAAGACTCTTGTCCTGGGGATATGTATGATACTTCGCCACACCATAGTGTCATTTCATTCTCTCATCTGGAATATTCACTTACTTGGTCTTGGGCTTTGGCCGCAAGCCAGCATAACCCTTGTCCTTTTACTAGTTTTGCAGGTTTTATATCTAGATCAAATTCTCGAAACACTACCATCCAATTCCCTCTTCTTTCCCCCATTTCCTTCTAGCTAAACAAGGATCAGACTATAGGGTGTGGCACAATCACTTTAGTGTGGCTACTGAGGATGTAAGACATAAAATATTTTACTGCCTTATATATTGCATAGGCCTGTTTGTCTATAGAAAGATAATTGAGCTCAGCCCCTTGAAAATTAGTACTCATGAATGACACTAGAGCCTCATTGTTGTCATCATCCTTTTTAGTCAAAACTGCAGCTAACAATTGGTCAGAGGTGAAAGTATAGAGGAAGAAGTCTCTATTGAAATCAGGACTTCGCAACACCGAGGCCCGGGATATAGCATCTTTGATATTGTTGAAAACACCCTTTTTCTCATCATCCCACTTAAATTTGGCATCCTTGTGAAACATCTTTTGTAAGGACTTCATGATTTCCGTGAAATCGGGAGTGAATTTCCTCACAAAATTGATTTGCCTGAAAAAAGACTGCATAGCTTTCTTGTTATGGGGCAAGGGGAGTTGAGCTATGGCCTTAGTCATTTCTGGGTCTATGTGAATGCCTTCTTGAGATATAATGTGACCAAATAGCTTACCTTCCTCAAAAACGAAGATGGTTTTCTTAGGGTTTAAGGATATATCGTATTTCTGTTGGATTACTGAGAGGGGGGTGAATCAATAATAGCGTAATTATAATCCTTTTTCTTCAAATGTTATAGCAATGTAGAATTATTATCCAATAATGAGCAGTAAGAAATAAACAATCACACACATACACAGTACACCAGTGTTTTACGTGGAAACCCAAATCGGGAGAAAACCACAGAATGTTTT